>JALIGW010000054.1:65000-72500 GCA_023053685.1 Diadophis punctatus similis | reverse complement strand
CAAATGATCCATTGGAATTTATGTAAAAACTATAACATCCATACTGCTACAAACTGGTGCGAACACAAGCCTGAAAAAGTCACTGAAAATCAGATGGTCAAGATCTTGTGGGATTTTCGTATACAAACGGACAAGATACTGGCGCATAATACACCAGACATCACGCTGGTCAAGAAAAACAAGGTGACTATCATTGACATCGCAATACCAGGTGATAGCAAGGTCGATGAAAAGGAACACGAAAAAATCGCAAAATACCAGGACTTAAAAATCAAAATTCAACGATTATGGCACAAACCAGCAGTGGTAATTCCAGTGGTGATTGGAACACTGGGTGCTATCCCAAAAGCACTGGAATTACATTTAAAACAGCTCAAATTGACAAATTGACAAAATCACCATCAGTCAAATGCAGAAAGCCGCACTGCTCGGTTCCGCACATATATTTCGAAAATACATTACGACGTCCTAGGCCCCTGGGTGTGGCTTGACTAGTAATCAGTGCCAAATCCGGCGAAATAACTGGCCGCTGTAATATAATTGTTAATAATAATAATAATAGAAAATAAGAAACAGCAAATCTGCCACAAATCTCTCCACTCATATCTCAAGTTGAGGAGAAATTTATCTATCTAGGCACAGGCCGAAACAGAATTCACAGCCCCCTCAATTGTGTGACATAATTTATCAACAATTTTAAAATACCTTGGGGAAAAACCTGCACGGAAATGCATACATTCGTGGAAAAGAAGGAAGATAAATGCTTTCTACAAGTGTTTGCAACAACTGTAAATATTAAGCGATACGACGCCCTATGTGTCTGCAAGTAAAAAGCTTGCCAGCCAAATATGTTTGTGCAAGCAGATTATTTTCAAATACTGCAGATGTGCAAACATTTTTTTACTTTTTTTTCCCCCAAAAAGAACTTAACGTTTGATGAAATGAAATAGACATCTTCACAAAAATGAGGAACTGGAGAGAAACCATAATGGTATCTTTGTAAAATTGAGGAACTGGGGAAAAAACCCTCAAAATTGACGGATTTAGCAGGGTAGAAAGCAAATATGGAAAAAATGAAAAATAGGTGTTCCAAAGGTGCGTTTTTTCAAGAGGCAACTAGACTTTCTTGTTTTTTCTTTGAAGGCATTTCGCTTCTCATCCAAGAAGCTTCTTCAGTTCTGACTGAAGGGTGGGGAATGGAAGGATTTATACGCCTTGCAGACAGCTGGTCATTTGCATCCTTCTAGAGAGACCTTGAGACCACTTGGATGTTCGTCTGTGTCCTCAGAGTCACCTGAGTGGTGCTCCTGGTTCCTGTAGTCTGCAATTTTTTCTTTGGAAATCCATTCAGACTCCCACACCATTCGAAGGGTGTTCATCCCAAAGTGCAGAGCTAAAAATCTATGGAGATTCTCCGTCATCCAGGTCACGGTTGTCCCAAAGGTGCTTTTTCAGGAGGCAACTGGACTTTTCTTGGCTTTTCGTTGAAGACGTTTCGCTTCTCATCCAAGAAGCTTCTTCAGTTCTGACTGGATTAGTGGGGAAGGGAAGGATTTACATTCCTTGCAGACAGCTGGACATTTGCATCCTTTTAGAGAGTCATTGAGGCCACCTGGAGGTTTATCTGTGTCCTCAGGGTCACCTGAGTAGTGCAAATGGGTGTGGAGCCTTTTTGGAACTGCTGAAAGGCTCCACACTCATTTGGACTACTCAGGTGACCCTGAGGACACAGATGAACCTCCAGGTAGCCTTTGTTGAGAAGACACACCAATTCAATTGAACCTTCAGGTGTGGATCTGGTCTTTCGCACCTGAGAGAAAGCCTGGTGCTGCCACCTGCTGAGAGGCACCTGTTAATGCAACCTTGGTGAGCTGAGTTGGAGGGGAGATTCTTAAAATGCATTCAATGGGCTTTTTATTCTGACAACTTGCTACAGGTGGATCTCTCAACTTTTGTAGGTGAGCAGAACTAGAAGAGCTAAGCAAAGACCTCGTTGAGGTATAGAGGCAAGAAGGTCTGGGCAGCATTGGAAGGATGAGAAAAGAAATTGTGGCTGCTACGTCACTGGAGGTTTTCAAGGAAGGATTGCGTAACCATTTGTCTGAGATGGTGTAGGGCCGTGGTGGCAAACCTATGGCACACGTGCCACAGGTGGCACGCAGAGCCATAGCGGACGGCACGCAAGCGTTGCCCACCGGCAAACCGGAAGTGCAAAAAAAACGCACTTCCGGTTTGCCGGTGAGCTGTTTTTTGCACTCCGGAGGGTTCAGGGAAGCTCCCTGAAGCTCCGGAATGCAAAAAACTACAAAACGGACAAACCGGAAGTGCATTTTTCCACACTTCCGGTTTGCCCATTTCGGCGTCCCAGGCTCCGGTAAGCCTTTGCGCGGGGGTGGGGGTGTGTGCGCATGCGCAGGGGGCAGCATGGGGGTGTGTTGTGCGCATGCGTGGGGGGAGGGAATGGGTGTGGGCACGCGAGCGCGCGCTAGCACTCGCACCCCCCCCCTTTTTGGCACGCGAGCCTAAAAAGGTTTGCCACCACTGGTGTAGGGTCTCCTACCTGAGCAGGGGATTGGACATTTCATCTCTCTCTCTCTCTCTCTCTCTCTCTCTCTCTCTCTCTCTCTCTCTCTCTCTCTCTCTCTCTCTCTCTCTCTCTCTCTCCCTCTCTCTCTCTCTCTCAAGATGAAGAAAGGAAGGAAGGAAGGAAGAAGGCTGTTGCCTCTTCCTCATTTGATTTATAATAATAATAATAATAATAACAGAGTTGGAAGGGACCTTGGAGGTCTTCTAGTCCAACTCACTAATTCAGACAAATGGTTATCCAACATCTTCTTAAAAACTTCCAGTGTTGGAGCATTCACAACTTCTGGAGGCAAGCTTTCCACTGGTTAATTGTTCTCACTGTCAGGAAATTTCTCCTTAGTTCTAAGTTGCTTCTCTCCTTGTTTAGTTTCCACCCATTGCTTCTTGTTCTACCCTCAGTTGCTTTGGAGAATAGCTTGACTCCCTCTTCTTTGTGGCAACCCCTGAGATATTGGAAGACTGCTATCATGTCTCCCCTGGTCCTTCTTTTCATTAAACTAGACATACCCAGTTCCTGCAACTATTCTTCATATGTTTTAGCCTCCAGTCCCCTAATCATCTTGGTTGCTCTTCTCTGCACTCTTTCTAGAGTCTTGACAAATAACAAAAGAATTTGTTATTCTTGGGCTCCCAAATGCTTTCTTTCTTTCTTTCTTTCTTTCTTTCTTTCTTTCTTTCTTTCTTTCTTTCTTTCTTTCTTTCTTTCTTTCTTTCTTTCTTTCTTTCTTTCTTTCTTTCTTTCGTAGGAAGTTAGCATCCACCCCTCCTAGAAAAATGAAATATCCTAGGAAACATTGAAAAAGGAAAGAATATGTTTCCCTGAATGAGGAAAGGAGAAACATGTTTGAAATACAAAGCAGCTTCCTGCAGCTCCCTGCCCCCCTCCTTCAGCTCCAGGGTGATGGGATTAAGATCTTCCCCCTTAGGACATCAGAGGATTAGCCCTCTACCACCTGGAAAATTACCAGCACTCAAACAAACTTGGGAAACAGCCTAAAAGGCTAGCTAAAACCCCCGCCCCTAGGGGGGTTCTGACCACCAATTGGAGTGCATTACATACACAGGAACAGGAAACTAAGAGGTGAGGCCCAACAGAGGTCATAAAACCAAGGGACTCAGCATCTTCCCTTCCCTTTTTCTCTTCACCCAACATCTGGAAGCATGTGATCTACCTTTTCTGTAGAGGGGCTCATGCCATGTGCTCCTGTCCACCATTAAACCTTCTTTCCAAGCAACTTCCATGAATCCAGTGTCTTTTTCCCCACTTGGAACTGAACCCAGAAGGATATTTCTTACAACACTTTCTTTCTTTCTTTCTTTCTTTCTTTCTTTCTTTCTTTCTTTCTTTCTTTCTTTCTTTCTTTCTTTCTTTCTTTCTTTCTTTCTTTCTTTCTTTCTTTCTTTCTTTCTTTCTTTCTTTCTCTCTCTCTCTCTCTCTCTCTCTCTCTCTCTCTCTCTCTCTGTCTTCCTTCCCTCCCTCCTTCCTTCCATCCATCCATCCTTCCCTTTATTATTTTCAAAACTAACTCAAGGCAGTGAATATATTCCTTCCTCCTCTTATTTTCCCCACAACACCCATCCTGGGAGGCAGGTTGGGCTGAGAGAGAGTGCTTGGCCCCAAATCACCCTACTGGCTTTCCTGCCTCTAAGTCATGTCTAGAACTCACCGTCTCCTGGTGATTATCCCAAAGTCTCCCCGCCAGCTTTCACTCCTAAGGTGGTTTTTTTTTAGAACTCACCATCTCCTGATGTTTGGCCCAAAGTCACCCAGCTGACTTTCATGGATAAGTCGGGACTAGAACTCCAAGTCTCCTGGTGACTGGCCCAAATCATTCAACCAGCTTTCATGCCTAAAATGGGACTAGAACTCTCAGCCTCCTGGTTTCTACCCTGGTGCTTTAACCACTGGACCAAACTGGCTCTCTTTCCCCATCCCTTTGTGTGTTTTCCTCTCTATTCAAATCTGCAAACCTCACACACACACACCGATGCTTGTTCGAAACCCTCTTAGACGATTAATCTAGGGCAAAGAGCTCGGCCCGAAGAGCCTTCCAATGTAATCACCTTTTATTTTTTATTAATCACACCCCTGCGGCTGGCTGGCGTCTTTTATCTTTAAGTTTATGGGATGAGAGTACAAATTTCCACGGGTTTCTTTTGCATACATTTATTCGTACGCTAAACCCGTTTTTTGTTTTTTTTTAATGCTTGCTCGCACAAAGCCGATCTGGAATTATTGCTTGGGGATTTGTACTCTGAGATTCTGTCTCTTGTTTAGAGGAATTCTGGAGGGTTTCGGCCATCACAGTTTGTCAATTAGTATTCTGAGCAATTTTTTTTTTTTGGCTACCCAGCACAATTATTACACTCACTTCCCCAGGACCGTCTAAAACTAGACATATCTCAAAGAGAATAGAACAGCAGTCCCTGCTAATATTTCTTAAGATGTACCTTGTTGTGTCGGCTGCATGCATATTTCTTTTTTTTTTAAATTGCAACCCACATCACAAGTTCCTGACAAATATTTATTTTGATGTCAAAGTGCCTTCTGGTGAAGTGGGGAAGTGCGCAGTGAGTAAGACGGTTTAAAAATTCAAACCGAGATGCCGTAAGGTGCCTCCCCAAGCCACAACGGAGAACTTATTTTTAAGCCAGCATCCATCATCCGCCCCCCAAGCTGTGTTTTCGCTTTTTAAAGAACATTTACAAATTCCTCTTAGATGTTTAGGGACCTCTTTTAAAAAGAAAAGTGTGCTGTCTATTTTGTGTTTGGAAGGAGGGAGGGAGGGAGGGAACGCTGAATGGAGGGTAGCTCAGAATAAGAGATGTCAAAAGGAGACAGCTGTGGATTGAATACGGGGAGGGGATCAAATTTTGAACATCTGCCTCGCAGGGAGAAATCTAGCCCAGCAGACAAAATGCTTGAGGGACTAGTGTTCTGTCTGCAGGGAAGTTTTTAAAAAATTACATTCAGTTCATCTATTTTGGGGTCGGGGGTCATATAGGTGGAGTACTGCCGTGTTGATTCTCCTGGGTCTCTCAGTGGCCTTTGAAATTTATTTATTTACTTATTTATATCCTGCCTTTATTATAAATTCTTGAAGGCGGCGGATATACTTCATACTCCTTCCGCCTACTATTTTCCCCACAACAACCTTGGAGGTAGGTTGGGCTGAGAGGGACTGAGTGGCCCAGAGTCACCCAGTCGGCTTTCTTGCCTAAGGCAGGACTAGAACTCACTGTCTCCTGGTGATTGGCTCAAAGTCACCCAGTCGGCTTTCATGCCTAAGGCAGGACTAGAACTCACCATCACCTGGTGATTGGCCAAAGTCACCCAGTCGGCTTTCTTGCCTAAGGCAGGACTAGAACTCACCATTACCTGGTGATTGGCCCAAAGTCACCCAGTCGGCTTTCTTGCCTAAGGCAGGACTAGAACTCACTGTCTCCTGGTGATTGGCCCAAAGTCACCCAGTTGGCTTTCATGCCTAAGGCAGGACTAGAACTCACCATCACCTGGTGATTGGCCCAAAGTTACCCAGTCGGCTTTCTTGCCTAAGGCAGGACTAGAACTCACCATCTCCTGGTGATTGGCCCAAAGTCACCCAGTCGGCTTTCATGCCTAAGACAAAACTAGAACTCACAGTCTCCTGGTGATTGGCCCAAAATCATCCCACCAGCTTCCATGCTTAAGGGAGAGACTAGAATTCACAGTCTCCTGGTGATTGTCCTGATTTCGTGGTAAGATGGACAGCAAGCAAATATAACTAACTAACTAACTAACTAACTAACTAACTAACTAACTAACTAACTAACTAACTAACTAACTAACTAACTAACCAACCAACCAACCAACCAACCAACCAACCAACCAACCAACCAACCAACCAACCAACTAACTAACTAGTCTAAAATAGGGTGGATTCATTCACATGGTGTGGGCTGCCATTTTGACTTTTGGGGTACCACTCCCTTGGGGACACCCCTGCCCTGGGGGCTCCCTTCCTTAGCTGGTCCTGCATTGCTGTGCATCATTTTTAAGCCTCCAAATTTTGCAGCATTTTGGGGGATTACGAAACGTCCCCAGCTTCCTTATCCCGAGACGTCTGGCCGTGTGCGAGGTCATGAATTATTAACACAAAACCTGTGAGGGTGGGCAGAGAGAGATCATAATTGTGATTCACACCAGCAATTGGGCTTTTTTTTTTTGGAAAAGGGATCCAGGCATACAACCAGCTGGCACACTTCCACTAATGCCTCCATCTGGTTTCTGGCCATTAGGCTCTCATTAACGAACGGAAATCCTGTTTATTTATGGTGTTTGGAAGCTGACATATTTCCCCTTTGAACAATACTTGTGGGTCAGCGTTTATTTTCTCTCTTTGCCAAGAAATAGCAAAGACATGAACTTCATGGAGTTTTCAGTGCCTGGTGTCTTTTTTTTAAAAAAGAAAAATAAATATTCATATCTTGTCTTTCTTATTTTTAGAACTAAGTCAAGGAATAACTAATACTTCTACCTCGTCCTAGTTTCTAACAAGTCTGGGAGGTGGGTTGGACTGAGACACGGTAATTGGCCACCAGATCAGGACAATCACCAGAAGGCTGTGAGTTCTAGTTTTGTCTTAGGCATGAAGGCTGGCTGGGTGACTTTGAGCCAATCACCAGGAGACGGTGAGTTCTAGTTTTGCCTTAGGCATGAAAGCCAGCTGGGTGACTTTGAGCCAATCACCAGGAGACAGTGAGTTCTAGTTTTGTCTTAGGCATGAAAGCCGGCTGGGTGACTTTGAGCCAATCACCAGGAGACGGTGAGTTCTAGTTTTGTCTTAGGCATGAAAGCCGGCTGGGTGACTTTGAGCCAATCAGCAGGAGACGGTGAGTTCTAGTTTTGTCTTCGGCATGAAAGTCGGCTGCGTG
>JALIGW010000054.1:32500-60000 GCA_023053685.1 Diadophis punctatus similis | reverse complement strand
ACTCTGACATTATAAAAAGAAAACCGCAGTTTAAATACTAAAGTATAAAATATTTATTTCGGTACAAAAACAAATAAATCACATCCTGGCTATAAAACAGGTCTTGCTCCTTACAGAAACTGAAGAAAAAGGGAGAAACAAAGAAAGGAATGTACACATGCGTACTAGGAACATATTAATCACGTGCTCAGGAATAAACCATTATATTTGATAGGGATGCATCCCCCTGCATATACATATAACAGGCAATATGAAATCACTGCCTGACAATATGCAACGAAATGGAAACATAACGGCATACCAAACGATGAGGAAATTATAAGAATTTTTTTTTACTGTGCTGAGATGGATAAGATGACGAAAGAATTACAAGACAAGGAGGAATCAGAATATTATTCAACATGGAATAGATTTTTATGAATGGTTAAAGAACAGGGATAATGGAACATAGAATGTGTAAATACCAATTATTAAATTTATATAGATGTAAGTAATAAAACAAAATAGACCAGAAAATAAATGTGTATATATAGAAGAGCATATAGTAGCTACAAATATAGAAAAGAAGATATATTTATAATATATCAGTGGTGGGTTCCTACCGGTGCGTTCCACTCTATAGCACCGGTAGCGGCCCACTGGTGATGTCACAGTACCGGTGCGGTTGGTTGCTGGTGCCTGGGCGCCGCCATTTTTTAAAAAATTTAATTTTTTTTTAAAAAAGTTTCTTCTGTGCATGCCCAGAAGCCGAGCTTCCGGCACTGCGCATGCACTGCCTTCCTACCCCACAGTGAGTCCAAGCAGGGGAGGATGGCTGAGGGAGCGCGTGAGATGCTGAAAGAACGAGCGGCAGGACCTATCTCAGTTCCCCTCCCTTCAGCAGTCCGAGAAGCCACGAACGTGTGGTGATGATCCTAGGCCAGTGATGGCGAACCTTTTTTGGTTCGCGTGCCAAAAAGGGGGGGGATGCGTGGGATCACGTGTGTGCGTGCCCACACCCATAATTCCATGCACCCCCACGCATGCGCGTATGACCACCACCCCGCTCCCAGCATGCAATGGCACGCCCATTTTTTGCTCTCTCCAGGCTTCTAGGAGCCTGGGGAGGGCGAAAACGGCCTTCCCCACCCCCTCTGGAGGCTGGAAACAGCCTGTTTCCTGACTCCCAGTGGGCCCAGAAGGCCCGAAAATCAGCCGGCCGGTGCGCACATGCATGCCGGACCTGAGCTCGCGTGCCCACTGATATGGCTCCGCGTGCCACTTGTGGCACCCGTGCCATAGGTTCGCCATCACGGTCCTAGGCATTTTTGCACGTTTGAGGCTTCTCGAGCTGCTGAGGGGAGGGGGAATGGACGGCAGGACCTATCTCAGTTCCCCTCCCTTCAGCAGTCCGAGAAGCCACACCCACCCGGTCACATGGCTGGCAAGCCACGCCCACTCTGTCACATGGCTGGCAAGCCACACCCACAAAATAAGCCACGCCCACAGAGTGGTAGTAAAAAAATTAGGAACCCGCCCCTGTAATATATGTGTATGAAATTTGGTGAACTGATCTTCAGCTATATTTAAGATAGGAACTAAGATTCCTAATATTACATGTTTGTATGTTATGTTATGTTTTTGTGTATCATATAAAAAAATGTGCCCAAATAGGACGGCATAGCAGGTTGCTACTACCGGTTGGTCCAGAGGCTAAAATATAGTTGCAGGAACTGGGTATGTCTTTTTCTAATGAAGAGAAGGACTAAGGGTGACGTGAAAGCAATATTTCAATATTATTGATTTTCCAATATTCCAAAATAAAAGTCTGAAAACGGGGCCCAGTCACAGGAGCGCCTCGACTGACAATTTGCAGGGATTTATGACCGAATCTCCGGTTGGAATTATGGTCATAAGTCAGAGGTGGTATTCACCCATTTCTGTCCAAACCCTTAGTGGAAATCGCAGGTGGCCCGCTCACCCATCCTGGCTCTATGCTATCCTATTTGTGCACGTTTTTTGAGGCCGGGCGCATGCGCTGAAGGCTCACATGCAAGTAAAGCACATATGCGGGTGGCTGTGCGCATGTGCGGAGGTGGCGCGTACGCTCACATTTGCGAACCGGTAGGGAAGGTAAGTGAAAACCATCCCTGTTGTAAGTCGAGGATTTCCTGCAAAAGGGAAGGCGAGGAGGAATCCTCTCCGCGTTGCACGATTCTGTTTAACGCAGCGCTTCCCCAACCTGGATAAATTATGCAAAATGGGGTAAAAAGTGGTTTGTTTGTTTTTTCCTTTGCCTAATGCAGTCCTTCTCAAATAGTGGGGCACGCCCCCTGGGGGGGGCACGGAGCGATGCCAGGGGGCACGAGTGACCCCGGGGAACATGCGTGGTCCCTCTCGATCGATTCCCCGGGATGGGGAGTGTTTTCCCAGTTGCACGCTGCTCCGAGCCCGGAAGAGGCGGCGGCCAGGCGGGGCAGGGCGGCTGTGTGGGTTCTTGTTGTTCTCGGTGGGCGCCGCAGTAGCCATAAACGGTGTGGTAAACCTGCTGCTGGACAAGGAGGAGTATCCTCTGCAGCTGGGCGAAAGCTTCGAACGGCACCCTAAAGCCTCCTTCCACACCATTCGCTGTGAGTGTCCGGCAGAGGCGGCGCTTATGGGCCAGGCCGGCGACCCCAAAGCATCGGCTTGATTAAGCTGGCCTGGCCTCGTGTAAAAAGAGGGCCCTAACCACGGTAGCCTTTGCCTGCCTAACCGAAAACAGGCTCCACTGAGTTCAGTGTGACTTACTCCCAGGTAAGTGGGTAGAGCAGCCTTCCCCAGCCAATAGTTTGCTTGCAGCTTATAATAAGTAAAGTAATAAATATTAACACTAAAATTCCATTGGGGCCCAGATCGGAGAGTTGGGAGGCGTGCAAAATCTTTACTTCTTCTAGGGGGGGTGTAACAGAAAATAATTGAGAATCACTGGTCTAATGTCGCGCGAACCCATTAATGGTTTGGCGGAGCGAACGATGGAGCTGAAGTCAAGGAATCAGCGCAAAATGTTATTTGGAGAAAGAAAATATGAACTTTTTTTCCCCTTGGATAATAACTGACGACAAATATCCTGGGGTAGCCAGGGTCAGTGTGACGCAATTATTTCCATTTTCAAGTGTAATAAGTAGGATTTTCTGCTCTTGCCTTCACAAACCGCACAAAACAACACTGTTTGTTTGATGAAAATGGGTTGCCGCAAAACAGGTGAGACCTTCACTTACCCTCTGTCCATTTAGTGACCGTTCGAAGTTACAACGGCGCTGGGAAAAGGGACCGATGCCCCCTTTTCACACTTAACGACTGTCGCAGCCTCCCCAGGGTCACGCGATCGGAATTCAGACGCTTGGCAACTGACTCACAACTATGACGGTTGGAGCGTCCCAGGTGATCCCCTTTGGCGACGTTCCGATGAGCAACGTCAGTGGGGGAGCCAGATTTTACTTAACAACCGTGTGACTCGCTTAACATCCACAGTGATTCACTTAACAACGGCGGCAAGAAAGGTCGTGAAACAGGGCAAAACGCATGTAATATCTGTCTCACTTAGCGACAGACATGTTGGGCTCAATTGCAGTCGTAAGTCGAGGACTACCTGCAAACACACACACACACACACACACACACACACACACACACGGTGTCCTATTTCCACCAGGACTTTCTGCAGACACCGTTAACAAAGCACCTGGATTCCGGCACATTCGTATGGAAGCCAGAACAGAGTATTTTGGTGGGGTGTCACCTGGGTCAAAGCAAACGCTAGCCCGAAATCCTTCATTATCCGTGTTGTGCGAAACCGAAGGGAGAAACGGTGGTTGGGAAGGCTTCCTCCTGTCCTGAAGTGTTTTGGCTCTCCCCTTCCCCCTATTTCCGCTGTCAGGCCAGGCACTGCTGGCAGCTTAAAGGATTTGCCCTGCAATAAACAGTAAATCTTTTGGAAGAAAGTGAGTAATAAGCTTGAAGCATTTTGCTGCCCTTGGGAGACTGTGTCAAATTGAGTGGTTTCCACTGATTGGGCTGCGAAACGGCCTTCCTTCCTTCCTTCCTTCCTTCCTCCCTCCCTCCCTCCCTCCCTCCCTCCCTCCCTTCCTTCCTTCCTTCCTTCCTTCCTTCCTTCCTCCCTCCCTCCCTCCCTCCCTCCCTCCCTCCCTCCCTTTTCTTTCCTTCCTCCCTCCCTCACCCCTCCCTCCATTCCCCTCTCCCTCCCTTTCTTCCTTCCTCCCTCCTTTTTCCTTCCTTCCTTCCCTTCCTTTCCTTTTTTCCTCCCTCCCTCTTTTTTCCTCCCTTCCTCCTTTTTCCTTCCTTCCTTCCTCCCTCACCCCTCCCTCCATTCCCCCTCCCTCCCTTTCTTCCTTTTATCCTCCCTCCCTCCTTTTTCCTTCCTTCCCTTCCCTTCCTTTTTTCCATCTTTCCTCCATCCCTCCTCCTTTCTTCTTTTTCCCTTCCTTCCTCCCTCCTTCCCTCCCTCCCTCCTTTTCTTCCTTTTACCCTCCCTCCCTCCCTTTTCCTTCCTTCCTTCCTCCCTCCCCCTCCCTCCCCCTCCCCCTTTCTTACCTTTATCCTCCCTCCTTCCTTCCTTCCTTTCCTCCCTCCCTCCCTTTTTTCCTTCCTTTCTTCCTCCCTCCTTCCCCCCTCCCTCTTTTTTCTTCCTCCCTTCCTCCCTTCCCTCCCTTCCTCCCTCCCTTCCTTTTCTTCCTTCTACCCTCCCACCCTCCCTCCCTTCCTTTTTCCTCCCTTCCTCCCTCTTTTTTCCTTCCTTCCTTCCTTCCTTCCTTCCTTCCTTCCTTCCTTCCTTCCTTCCTTCCTTCCTTCCCTCCCTCCCTCCCCTCCCCTTCCCTTCCCTCCTGGAACTGCCAATTCATACCAACAAGCTAACAATAAACCATAGCCTAATCAAAGAACCACAAAGAACACCTTCACCAACACTGACTGGGGACAACCACTGTGTATAAACAGAGAGCAAACAAATCTCTCTCCTCCTCCTGTCTCTCCCTTCTCTAACCCTGGTGATGTTACCTAGTTGGGTAATGAAATATCTGGAAGAAAACAATCGAGCTCAGAGAGCACCAAGGGCCCCTCATTTCAACCCTGAACTACAAAGTCCTCGTCCTCCTCCTCTCTGCAAACCCCACTCCCTTCTAGCACTGATTATGTTACCTAGTTGGGTAATGAAACATCTGAAAGAAAATTGCCCAGCTCAGAGAACATCAAGGACCCCTCAGTCGCCCTCCTCCTCCTCCCCTTTCTCCCTTCTAGCTCTGATCATGTTCCCTAGTTGGGTCATGAAACGTTTGCAAGAAAACAGCCAAGCTCAAACACAGCACCAAGCAGAGTTCAGCCCCGAGCTACAAATATTTACATCATGCCAAGAAGTTTTCCTGCAGTTGAACTTTCATTTGGCTTGTTTCCTAAACCTCTCCATCTAGGTTTCCCGGCTACAGTTTTTGTTACAGATTACTCTGGGCTTCCCTTTAGCCTACAAGCCCTGGGATATCCTGCTGTCTCTCTTCCAAGCTTATCTTGTTTGCTTCCTATCTTTAGGAGAGCAGCCAAGGTCACGTAGTATTCAGACCATGGTTTAGACTTCAGCTTATGTATGTACAGTATATACGTGTGTATGTGTGTATGTGTATATATACTGTATATAGAATAGAATAGAATAGAATAGAATAGAATAGAATAGAATAGAATAGAATAGAATAACAGAGTTGGAAGGGACCTTAGAGGTCTTCTAGTCCAACCCCCTGCTTAGGCAGGAAACCCTACACCGCTTCAGACAAATGGTTATCCAACCTCTTCTTTAAAACTTCCAGCGTTGGAGCATTCACAACTTCTGGAGGCAAGTTGTTCCACTGATTAATTGTTCTAACTGTCAGGAAATTTCTCCTTAGTTGCTTCTCTCCTTGTTTAGTTTCCACCCATTGCTTCTTGTCCTGCCTTCAGGGGCTTTGAAGAATATCTTGACT
This sequence comes from Diadophis punctatus similis, assembly GCA_023053685.1. Classification (NCBI taxonomy): domain Eukaryota; kingdom Metazoa; phylum Chordata; class Lepidosauria; order Squamata; family Dipsadidae; genus Diadophis; species Diadophis punctatus. The sequence continues at coordinate 54,016 of JALIGW010000054.1, read as the reverse complement.
CCCTCTTCTTTGTGGCAACCCCTGAGATATTGGAAGACTGCTATCATGTCTCCCCTGGTCCTTCTTTTCATTAAACTAGACATACCCAGTTCCTGCAACCGTTCTTCATATGTTTTAGCCTCCAGTCCCCTCATCATCTTTGTTGCTCTTCTCTGCACTCTTTCTAGAGTCTCAACATCTTTTTTACATCGTGGCGACCAAAACTGAATGCAGTATTCCAAGTGTGGCCTTACCAAGGCTTTAAAAAGTGCTATTAACACTTCACGTGATCTTGATTCTATCCCTCTGTTTATGCAGCCTAGAACTCTGTTGGCTTTTTTGGCAGCTGCTGCACACGGCTGGCTCATATTTAAATGGTTGCCCACTAGGACTCCAAGATCCCTCTCACAGTTACTACTAACCCTATACCAGTGCTGATGAACCTTTTCGTCACCAAGTGCTAAAAATGCACATGTGCATACACCCATAATGCAATGCACGCATGACCCCCCCATGTGCACCCCGCCACCACGCATGCATGCATGACCCCCCTTGCCCCCACCCCATGTGCATGCAACCCCCATGTACCCCACCCCCCATGCATGTGTGCACGGCCCTTGCGCATGTTCATGTGATCCCCAGGTGCGCTCCACCCCACGTGCATGCATGCGTGATCCCCACATGTGCCCCCCCCGCACATGCAGAGACCCAAAAACCAACTGGCCAGCAGAAGGTGCGCGTGCATGCGCGGTAGAGCTGAGCTGGGGTGATGGCTCGTGTGCGCTCAGATATGGCTCCGTGTGCCACCTGAAGCACGCGTGCCATAGGTTCGCCATCCCTGCCCTATACCATTTTAGGCAGATGGCTGTCCAATCTCTTTTATTTGTGTGTCTATGTGTCTGCTGGTTCCCTTAGTATCTTCTGCAAATCCAATCTGTTGGTTTAATTGATGGCTCAGCATATCATGCTAAACAAGGGTTGATCCAATAATTATGCTAAATGTGTTGGGATGTACATATTCATGTGTGGAAACAGACACATGTATTGTCTAACTGCTGTTGTCACTACTCAGGATTGCTGGCTCTTTGCAAAGCCATAATTTCGGGTCTTGCAATTCAAATACACTCTCTGAGTCTCTCTGAGTCTGCCAACAACCATCACCCAAATCAATGATATTTGCACACAAACTCCCTTTGCAAATATTCATTCACTCACAGCTCCAAGTAAAGAACGAGCAAATACTTGGTGCTTGACTTGGTAGTGACGTTCACAGTTCTTCCTGGAGACTTTGCTAAGCCTAAAGACCTTAGGGACTAGAAACTTTCATTTTAAAATCTGAACAGTCAATTAAAATAATAATAATCAACCGGCTAGCGCACCAAAAAGATTTCTTGCACAAAAAAACTCTTGCAAAAATTGTTAACTATATGGTGCTTTTTTGTCATTAACTCTGCTGTTCTCTTAAATCAAGATCGTATCTCGCTAAATGTTCATCTCTACAGGTAGTCCTCGATTTACAACAGTTTTGTTTAGTGACCAAAGTCACAACGGCACTGGAAAAAGTGACTTATGACCGCTTTTCGCACTTATGACCATTGCAACATCCCCACGGCCAAGCGATCAAAATTCAGACACTTGGCAACTGCTTCATACTTATGACCTACACCATTTGAGACAGATGGCGGTCCAGTCTCTCCTTGAAGGTCGCAAGTGTTGGGGCTCTCACAACCTCCGCTGGCAAGCTGTTCCACTGGTTGATCGCTCTCACCGTCAGAAAGTTTCTCCTCACTTCCAGGTTGAATCTCTCCTTGGTCAGCTTCCATCCGTTATTCCTTGTCTGGCTCTCTGGTGCCATAGAGAACAGCCTGACCCCCTCCTCTCTGTGGCATCCCCTCAAGTATTGGAAGACTGCTATCATGTCACCCCTGGTCCTTCTCTTCGCCAGACTGGCCAAGCTCAGTTCCTGCAACCGCTCTTTGTATGTTTTATTTTCCAGTCCCTTTATCATCCTGGTTGCTCTTCTTGAAAGCCTCCAGTGATGGAGCACCCATAACCTCTGGTGGCAAGTTGTTACATTGATTAATTGTTCTCACTGTCAGGAAATTTCTCCTTAGTTCTAGGTTGGATCTCTCTTTAGTGATCTTCCACCCATTACAGATTGTAAACATATGTAATATTCCTTGTTGTTCCTCATATTTTCCCCAGAACAACAACCCTGTGAGGTGGATTGGGCTGAGAGGGAGGGAGTGGCCCAAAGTCACCCAGCTGGCTTTCTTTCATGCCTAAGGAGGAACTAGAATTCCCAGTCTCCTGGTGATTGGCCCAAAGTTATCTAGTTGGCTTTCATGTTTAAGGCGGGACTAGAACTCACCGTCTCCTGGGGATTGGCCCAAAGTCACCCAGCTGGCTTTCATGTTTCAGGCGGGACTAGAACTCACCGTCTCCTGGTGATTGGCCCAAAGTCACCCAGCTGGCTTTCATGTTTAAGGCGGGACTAGAACTCACCGTCTCCTGGTGATTGGCCCAAAGTCACCCAGCTGGCTTTCCTGTTTAAGGCGGGACTAGAACTCACCGTCTCCTGGTGATTGGCCCAAAGTCACCCAGCTGGCTTTCCTGTTTAAGGCGGGACTAGAACTCACCGTCTCCTGGTGATTGACCCAAAGTCACCCAGCTGGCTTTCATGTTTAAGGCGGGACTAGAACTCACCGTCTCCTGGTGATTGACCCAAAGTCACCCAGCTGGCTTTCATGTTTAAGGCGGGACTAGAACTCACCGTCTCCTGGTGATTGGCCCAAAGTCACCCAGCTGGCTTTCATGTTTAAGGCGGGACTAGAACTCACCGTCTCCTAGTGATTGACCCAAAGTCACCCAGCTGGCTTTCATGTTTAAGGCGGGACTAGAACTCACCGTCTCCTGGTGATTGGCCCAAAGTCACCCAGCTGGCTTTCATGTTTAAGGCGGGACTAGAACTCACCGTCTCCTGATGATTGGCCCAAAGTCACCCAGCTGGCTTTCATGTTTAAGGCGGGACTAGAACTCACCGTCTCCTGGTGATTGGCCCAAAGTCACCCAGCTGGCTTTCATGTTTAAGGCGGGACTAGAACTCACCATCTCCTGGTGATTGGCCCAAAGTCACCCAGCTGGCTTTCATGTTTAAGGCGGGACTAGAACTCACCGTCTCCTGGTGATTGGCCCAAAGTCACCCAGCTGGCTTTCATGTTTAAGGCGGGACTAGAACTCACCGTCTCCTGGTGATTAGCCCAAAGTCATCTAGCTGGCTTTCATGTTTAAGGCGGGACTAGAACTCACCGTCTCCTGGTGATTGGCCCAAAGTCACCGAGCTGGCTTTCATGTTTAAGGCGGGACTAGAACTCACCGTCTCCTGGTGATTGGCCCAAAGTCACCCAGCTGGCTTTCATGTTTAAGGCGGGACTAGAACTCACCGTCTCCTGGTGATTAGCCCAAAGTCATCTAGCTGGCTTTCATGTTTAAGGTGGGACTTGAACTCACCGTCTCCTGGTGATTGGCCCAAAGTCACCCAGCTGGCTTTCATGTTTAAGGCGGGACTAGAACTCACCGTCTCCTGGTGATTGGCTGGCACCACTACACCAAACTGGCTCCAACAGACCAATGTTGTATTTTGCTTTTTGAGGTCAGCCAAGGTTAGCTCTTGCCTGCTGTAGAAGGAGATGAATTTTTCACAGTCTAATTATGCGGCACACTGGTGAATTTGGCTTCCCTGGGTTAATCCATGATCTGGATCGATGCAATCCACCTAACCATGAATCAAACAGGCTGGGTTTGCAGCATGGGCTAAGCTGCATCCTTTAAAACTAATGAAGCTTAGCCTATTGGGTGAATGCAGCCAATAGGTCTTCTACCGACGTTTTATCTCCGTTCTATAAAAATAAAGTCGATTTTTTTTCTTTCTGCCTTAAGATCAAAATCGTCTAATAAAGTTGCCACAGGCAATATTTAGAACACAAGATTTTTCACACAGGCTGGTATCCATTTGTAGAACTGCCGGTAGGGGTTCAAAAAACATTTTTTTTTTTAAAAAAAATGCAAGATGATTATTTGCATCTCCTAGTCGTGGTTACCATCTTGACTTTTTTGACCTTCTGTAACTTTCCTCATTTAACAGGGTTGGCTGCGTGGGAAGCCCGCTCCCCTTCCTAGAGAATGAAATATTTTGGGGAATATTAAAAAGGCAGGATAGAATATTTCCCCTAAAGGAGAAATGGGGAAAAATCTTAAGGGAGGCAGAAACCAGCCCAGGACTCGCTGCCCCCACTGAGGAGGCCAGCTATTAGAAATGTAGATTTTTTTTAAAAAAAATGTAATTTATTTTTCATTTATTAGTTGGTCAAACATGTACAAGATAGCAGGTATGAATATGAACATGGACATGAACGAAGGAAATGAATACAAATAAATGGGGACAGTAGGACAGGGATGGTAGGCACGCTGGTGCGCTTATGCACACCCCCTTTACGGACCTCTTAGGAATGGGGTGAGGTCCACGGTGGACAGTTTAAGGTTGAAGCTGTGGGGGTTTGAGGATGTAACAACGGAGTCGGGTAGAGCATTCCTGTTAAGGAGTTATTGTGCTGTTAAGCACATACACAGCAAAATGTGTTGTAGTGATGGTGTTGCAGTTTGATATGAATGCTATTCAGTCAATAAACAGAATATCTTTAGTATGTACAAAGTAGTTTTTACTTGAATAGTAGCAAAGTTAAATAGGAAGTCCAAGTCATACACAGTTATTCAGTCAATGCGAAGTTTCTTCTTCTTGCCTATCTTTGTTTTAACTCACACAAACAAAGATTACAGCTATCACTTAATTCTATACTATCACAGATAGTTACTCTTCTTCTTTTCACAGCAATTTCACACAGCCATAAAGTAATCTACTCATCGGTAAAGCAGCACAGAGAGTCTTCAATCTGGAACACGCCGTCAAACACCACTCACCACACTAAACCACACTGAACCATAAACCACCAACCACATTGAGCATGCTCTCTTACTTGCTTATATAGTAATCATCCACAATGCATTTAAAGCAATATACACATAACAATGATTTGTGGCTTAATCATAAAGTAACACACCCAATGGTTTGAACAGGGTTCTAACATTTCCAGGGGTCGACCACTCTGTTGCTGAAGTCGTATTTTCTGCAATCAAGTTTGGAGCGGTTTACCTTGAGTTTGTATCGATTGTTTGCCCGTGTATTATTGTGCGTTGTAGCAGACAATTTTGTGTACTATGCTTAGATCAGACTGCAGGCAGCGCAGTTCCAGATTGTCCAAGCACAAAATTTCAAGCCTGGTGGCATAAGGGATTCTATTGTGAGTAGAGGAGTGGAGTCCTCTTCTCGTGAAGTACCTCTGGACTCGCTCAATTGTATTAATGTCCGATATACAGTGTGGATTCCAGGCAGACGAGCTGTATTCGAGAATTGGTCTGGCAAAGGTTTTGTATGCCCTAGTTAGTAATGCAATGTTACCAGAGAAGAATCTTCGGAAAATTAGGTTAAGAATTCTTAATGTCTTTTTGGCAATGCTGTTACAGTGAGCTCTGGGGCTTAGATCATTTGAGATGAGTACTCCTAGGTCCTTGACAGAGTGAGGGTTGTCTACGAGGTCATTTCCGCCCAACTTGTATTTGGTGTTCTGATTTTTATTGCCAATGTATAGGACAGAGCATTTATTAGGTGAGATTTGGAGTTGCCAAACGCACGACCATTCTGACACATGGTCAAGGTCGCTTTGAAGGGCAGCAGCATTGTCAGTGGTGTTAAATAATTCTACGTCATCAGCGAAGAGGACGCAGCTGCTTTTAATATGACCACATAGGTCGTTGATGTAAAGCAGAAAGAGTGTGGGTCCTATAACGCTGCCTTGTGGGACACCGCTGTTAACTGGTGCCGGATTTGATAGGGCCCTCCCTATTTTGACTAATTGTTGCCTGTTGGACAGGAACCTTAGCTATCCATTTGTGCAAGGATCCTGAAATGCCGTAAGAACTTAGTTTTTAACAGTAGTTTTTCGTGCACCACTGAATCAAAGGCTTTGCAGAAGTCTATGTATGAGGGTGAGTCAAAACGTAATGCCATTTTCTTTAGGGCAGGTATAATTACCAACACAGGAACATGTAGCATACATCAAAATGAAGCTGGTCCTCTGTGGAACACATCCCTACTTCTCAACATAGTCACCGTTTCTCTCTATAGCAATGTTCCACCTTCGAATGAGAGCATGTATCCCTGCCTCGTAAAATTTTGTTGACTTTTCTTTGAGCCACTTCTTCACTGCAGTTTTCACTTCCTCGTCACTGGAATAATGTTTGCCTCTCAAATCCTCTTTCATGGGGCCGAAGAGATGATAGTCTGAAGGCGCTAAATCTGGTGAGTATGGAGGATTATTATTCCAGTGACGAGGAAGTGAAAACTGCAGTGAAGAAGTGGCTCAAAGAACAGTCAACAAAATTTTACGAGGCAGGGATACATGCTCTCATTCGAAGGTGGAACATTGCTATTGAGAGAAACGGTGACTACGTTGAGAAGTAGGGATGTGATCCACAGAGGACCAGCTTCATTTTGATGTATGCTACATGTTCCTGTGTGGGTAATTATACCTGTCCTAAAGAAAATGGCATTACATTTTGACTCACCCTCGTAAATTGTATCTATTGCTTTACCCTGGTCAAGATGTGCGGTCCAGATGTTTCTGCAGTGTAGGAGTTGCAGATTACAGAACAATTTTTTCCTGAAACCAAATTGCTTGTTAGAAAGCAGGTTGTTTGTCTCTAAGTGGAGGGTGATGGATTGGTTTATAATTGATTCCATGACTTTACAGGTGACGCAACACAAGGAGATTGGTCTGTAATTTTTCTACTAGACTAGGGTCTCCCTTTTTAAAGATAGATATGACTGTGGCTAATAGCAATAGCACTTAGACTTATATACCGCTTCATAGTGCTTTACAGCCCTCTCTAAGCAGTTTACAGAGTTCAGCATATTGCCCCAACAATCTAGGTCCTCAGTTTACCCACCTTGGAAGGATGGAAAGCTGAGTCAACCTTGAGCCTGGTGAGATTTGAACTGCCAAACTGCAGGCAGCCGGCAGGCAGCAGAAGTAGCCTGCAGTACTGCATTCTAACCACTGCGCTACCATGGCTCTTAATGACCATAGGTCGAGCAAGGAGCTGGTTCTAAGATACCTCATAGATTGTGCATAGAGGTTCAGCTATGGCAGTGGCAAGCTTTTTAAAGAAGTAGGCACATAATCCATCAGGGCCAATAGATAGAGATGGCTTTAGGTTACGTAGTGCCGTTTCAACCTTATCTACTGTAAAACCAATAAGTAGTAAATCGTTACAGTTAGTTATGGTATGACTAGGAAATGTGGGGCAGCAGCCATTGCTGTCGACAAAGACTGAACTGAAGAACGTATTGAAGAGGTTGGCCTTAACAGCTTCATTGTTACAGTCTTCCCCGTTAGGCCCTTTTTTAGGGATGGGATAGTTTTCGAATCTTTAAGTTTGGCCTTTACGAAATTATAGAAGGCTCGGGTAGATTTCGAGTGTAGCAGCTCTTCCTCCTGTTTGCAATGGTGATTGGTACATTCTGCCTTTTTTTGGTAGGTTTTTTTGATAGATTTGGTAGATTTTTTTTTGGTAGATTTGGTAATTCATTCAGAAAGATTGGGCCAGACCGAGACTCCAGATAAGCAACACAATTAGGCAAACCAAAGGTTGACAAGATTAGCTCAGACAAACACCTAGGATTTGCTTTTCCCCTTTTGCCTATAGAGCCAGCAGTGACCCCTACATGATCCCATAGAAATCAAGAAGGTATAAAATACCCACCCACTCTCAACTCCATTTGGTCAGCTGTCCCAGAACTACATGCTGTGTGTGTTCTGGTTCACCTCATCACAAAACAGAATATTTATTTCCAAGCAGCCTCCATTTTATTCCCGGATTGGAACTGGACCTGGATTTTTCATCCCACAGCTCTTTGATCCTTTGTACACAGGTAGTCCTCAACTTATGAACAAACTTGAAACCAGAATTTCCGTGGCTAAGCCCGGGGGTTGTTAAGTGAGTCGCAGCCCATTTTAGAACCTTTTTTTTTGACCCGGTTGTTAAGCAAATCACCACATTCATTAAATGAGTCCGGTGGTCATTAAGCGAATCATGCTTCCCCCTTGGCTTTTGTTGGAAGGCATCTGATCCTATTTGCCCAACTTCTGAATTTTCATCATGTGACCGTAAAGATGGTCATAAGAGTGAGGACTGGTCATAAGCATGAACATCAGTCGTAAGTTACCCCTAGTAACTTCAAATGGCCACTAAATGAATAGTTGTAAGTTGAGGACTACCTGTAATATAAATATAGCTTTGGATTCTTTCTTAAAGTTTTCTTTTTTTTCCCCCTGATATGTCCTTCCTGTGGTTAATTCCTTGATATAAAAATAATTTCCTGGGCACAAGATGATGGCCTTTGGAGTAAAAACTCATCCATTACAGATCGTTCCACCGAATATAAAGAAAGATAGAGAACCTTTACAAGGTGTTCCAAACTTGTTTTGACGAAACATTTACACCTAATGTGGCTAAATAATAAATCATCTTGACATCCTTCTGATAACTTTGATTACTTTCTATGCATCCCTGCCTGGTTTTGTCTGAAGGAAACACATGGCAATCCAGGCCCACTGGATTATATCACCTTTGTCATGATGAAAACCTGGTCCTTAGATCCGTTCTGTCAAATTCCTTGGTTTATAGTCATCCCTGCCGAGATCAGCAATAGCAGGTATTGGTAAGGGGTGGCCCAAAAGAGTCAAGATGGCAGCCACGAAGGTGCTATCTATAAGAGCCGTGGTGGCGCAGGACTGCAGGCTAACTCACTGCTCACTGCCAGGAGTTCGATACTGACCGGCTCAAGGTTGACTCAGCCTTCCATCCTTCCGAGGTCGGTAAAATGAGGACCCAGATGGTTGGGGGCAAGAGGCTGACTCTGTAAACCGCTTAGAGAGGGCTGTAAAGCACTGTGAAGTGGCATGCAAGTCTAAGTGCTATTGCTATCTATATCGATGTCCTCTCTCTCTCTCTCTCTCTCTCTCTCTCTCTCTCTCTCTCTCTCTCTCTCTCTCTCTCTCTCTCTCTCTCTCTCTCTCTCTCTCTCTCTCTCTCTCTCTCTCTGTGTGTGTGTGTGTGTGTGTATCTATCTATCTATGTATCTATCTATCTATCTATAAGCCACAGTGGCGCAGTAGTTAGAATGCAGTACTGCAGGCTACTTCTCCTGACTGCCAGCTGCCTGCAATTTGACAGTTCAAATCTCACAAGGCTCAAGGTTGACTCAGCCTTCCATCCTTCCGAGGTCCGTAAAATGAGGACCCATTGTTGTTGGGGATAAGAGGCTGACTCCGTAAACTGCTTAGAGAGGGCTGTAAAGCACTGTAAAGCAGTATATAAATCTAAGTGCTATTGCTATTGCTTTATCTATGTCTCTCCCTGTCTCTCTCTCTCTCTCTGTCTATCTGCCTGCATCTATCTATCTATCTATCTATCTATCTATCTATCTATCTATCTATCTATCTATCTATCTATCTATCTATCTATCTATCTATCTATCTATCATCTGTCTGTCTGTCTGTCTGTCTATCTATCTATCTGATAGATAGGGGGCAAGATACTGAGTCTGTAAGCCACTTAGAGAGGGTTGTAAAGCACTGTGAAGCAGTATGTAAGTCTAAGTGCTATTGCTATCTATATCAGGGGTCCCCAACCTTTCGGACTTCAGGGACCACTAAATTCATAATTTTAAATCCCATGGACCACTAATATGATCTGCCTAGTGAACGGCTGGGTGGGCGTGGCTAGGTGGTCATGTGACTGGGTGGGCATGGCCAACTCAATGTCACTCACGTTGAGGGGCGCCTCGCCGGCCTCTACTCACCCCTCCCCTCCCAGCCACTCCTCGCCTGGGCTCCTTAGGGCCCCAACAGGAAGCAGTTGTTGGAGTTAAGCAGCCACCAGGAGAAAGAATTGGCAAAACAGCTGGCTCAGTTCAAATTGGATCTGGCCGAGAAGGAGGCTCAGCAGAAGCACCTCACTGAGGACTAGGAACATAGGCTTTCCAAGCAGAGGGAAGACCTGCGGGAGTGCAAGGCCAGGTTCTGGCACCTGGAGGCTCAGCGGGCTGAGATAGTCAGCCAGTTCCAGGCCATGATGCAGTCCCACTGGAACAAGGCCCTCCGGCTCTTCGCCACCAGCAGCACTTCCCTCCAGCCTTCGCCCAAAGCCCCACACCAGGAGGCTGAAGCAGACCCCAAGTCGGAATTTCTGCCCCCCTCCGACCCGCACAAAAAGACCCCGAAGTGGGAGATTCTTTGCAGCAACACAAACATTCATTGCAGCTATCTGTCCCAGGGGCCGTAGTTTGAGGACCCCTGATTTAGTGCAATATAAAAAAAATGCAAATAATTTTTCTGCAGACCACCAACATTTTCTCGCGGACCCCCAGTGGTCCACGGACCACTAGTTGGTGACCGCTGGTCTATATCTATGTCACATCTCTCTCTGTGTGTGTCTCTCTCCCACTCCCTCTCGCCCTCCCTCCCTCCCTCCCCCCCTCTCTCTGTCTCTCCCTGTTCGTCTCCGTCTCTGTCTCTCCATGTCTGTCTGTCTGTCTGCCTGTCCATCCATCCGTCCCCATTGGTTCTCAAATGAATCCGGCTTCCCCATTTACTTTGCTGGTCAGAAGGGGATCACATGATGGGATACCGCAACCGTGATAAATAGGAGCCTGTTGCCAAGTGTCTGAATTTTGATCGACGCTGCAACAGTCGTAAGTGGCCTACGTGGTAGAGCTCTTGCCTCACAATCAGGAGGTTGTGAGTTCAATCCTAGGTAGAGGCAGATGTAGGGTCTCCTGCTTGGGCAGGGGGTTGGACTAGACGACCTTTAAGGTCCCTTCCAATTCTGTTAATCTGTAATCTGTAAAGTGTGACCAACAGTCCTAACTAAGTCCCTTTTTTCCAGTGCTGTTGTAACTTCGAGCGTTCACTAAATGAACTGCCGTAACTCAAAGCCTGGTGTAGTTGGACTGGGAAAGCCAACATCTCGATGTGTTAGATACTCATGAACTTGTGTCAATGTACTTTGCTATATCAAACTTCAAAGTTGGTCCTTGAATGCAACTTAGAATTATTCTCCACTTCCAGGTTTTGAAAGCGCGAGCCCTCTGCGTCTCCCCTTGTCATAATTCTGGATTTCTCTCGCGACTCTCGCTGTCATGTTTCCAGAGATCCTTTAATTTCTGTATGGATTTCAGAGGTTTCCTTCATGAGGGTTTGTTTTTGGCTCCAGACGCTGCTGTAGCTTTTAATATTCTATTTTCTGCTTCATTAAAGCACCTGAAACTGAAGACTCTGTTTAACTGAAGATTATACTGTAAGTGCCTTCTGTTCCCCGGCTTAGCTCTTGCTAACAGTTTTTTTAAAATCAAAGTTTCTTGTTATTAATTTATTACGTTACGTTAATAATCTTAATAGAGCAAAATGTTCTGTTGCCCAGAGGGAGGTAGTAAAATTCTAGGCTTTGCCCTTTAAAGACCCAATTGGAGCAAACACAATTTTGAAATGCTACTCTTTCTATCAGTCTTCCTCATACCGCTATCCGTAAGTAGAAAATGAGAAAGTTTAAAGAGAGCATTTTATTCATCCATTCTTCATTTATTTACACCCTTTAAAGCAGTGTTTCCCAACCTTGGCAACTTGAAGATATCTGGACTTCAACTCCCAGAATTCCCCAGCCAGCGAATGCTGGCTGGGGAATTCTGGGAGTTGAAGTCCAGATATCTTCAAGTTGCCAAGGTTGGGAAACACTGCTTTAAAGCCTGCCCAACTCTGGAAAGTGTAGACTTTTAAAGCAAGAACCGGACAATATGGATAGTCCTCATTTAGCGATCACCTTTGGGGCTGGTCATTAAATGAAGCGGATGCTAAGTCAAAAATCACCTTCTTTGTTGCTTTGCAAAATCATAAGGATATTATGACCCCAAACAATGGAGTTAGCTCAGATAGAGGGCTAATAAATAATTATGTATTCCAGACTCTTTGAAAGCCTCCAGGGATGGAGAATACAGAATACAGAATAAGAGCTTTAGAAGGGACCTTGGAGGTCTTCTAGTCCAACCCCCTGCTCAGGCAGGAAACCCTACACCATTTCAGACAAATAGAACAGAACGGAGTGGAATGGAATGGAATGGAATGGAATGGAATGGAATAGAATAGAATAGAATAGAATAGAATAGAATAGAATAGAATAGAATAGAATAGAATAGAATAGAATAGAATAGAATAACAGAGTTGGAAGGGACCTTGGAGGTCTTCTAGTCCAACCCCCCTGCTTAGGCAGGAAACCCTACACCATTTCAGACAAATGGCTGTCCAATCTCTTCTTGAAAAACTTCCAGTGTTGGAGCATTCACAACTTCTGGAAGCAAGCTGTTCCACTGGTTAATTGTTCTCACCGTTAGGAAATTTCTCCTTAATTCTAGGTTGCTTCTCTATTCTATTCTATTCTATTCTATTCTATTCTATTCTATTCTATTCTATTCTATTCTATTCCATTCCATTCCATCTCTGTTGTTCTATTCTGTTCTGTTCTGTTCTGTTCTGTTCTGTTCTGTTCTGTTCTGTTCTGTTCTGTTCTGTTCTGTTCTGTTCTGTTCTGTTCTGTTCTGTACTGTTCTGTTCCGTTCCGTTCCGTTCCGTTCTGTTCCTTTTGTCTGAAATGGTGTAGGGCAGTGATGGCGAACCTATGGCACGGGTGCCAAAGGTGGCACGCGGAGCCATATCTGCCGGCACACCAGCCGTTGCCCTAGCTCAGCTCCAACGCGCATGTCAGCTGACTTTTGGCTCACGCGGAGGCTCTGGGAGGGCCTCCGGGGTGGCGGGGGGGGAGCATTTTCGCCCTCCCCAAGCTCCAAGAAAGCCTCTGGAGCCTGGGGAGGGCAAAAAATGGGCCTACTGGGCCCACTGGAAGTCAGGAAATGGGGGAGTGGGGGGTCACGCAAGCATGCGCAGGGGTGTGTGGCAACTGGGGGGCTTTGAATTATGGGTGTAGACACCCACGAGCATGCGATAGCGCGTGCGCGCACTATTTCGGCACCCGAGGAAAAAAAGGTTCGCCATCACTGGTGTAGGGTTTCCTGCCTGAGCAGGGGGTTGGACTAGAAGACCTCCAAGGTCCCTTCTAACACTCTTATTCTGTATTCTCCATCCCTGGGCTTCTCTCCTTGATTAGTTTCCATCCATTGTTTCTTGTCTTGCTTTCTGGTGCTTTGGAGAATAGGTTGACCCCCTCTTCTTGGGGGCAGCCCCTCAAATATTGGAACACTGCTATCATGTCTCTCCTTGGTCCTAATTTTCATTAGAGTAGACATACCCAATTCCTGCAACTGTTCATTATATGTTTTAGCCTCCAGTTCCCTCATCATTTTTGTTGCTCTTCTCTACACTTTCTCCAAAGTCTCAACATCTTTTTTTTTTTTTGGTAATGTGGTGACCAAAACTGGATGCAGGATTCCAGGTGTGGCCTTACCAAGGCTTTATAAAGTGGTATTAATACTTCATGTGATTTTGATTCTATGCCTCTGTTTATATAAACAAGGATTGTATGAGCTTGTTTGGCTGCTGCCGCACACGGCTGGCTCATAGTTAAGTGATCGTCAACTAGGACTCCAAGCCCACCCTTGTAGTTTTTGTTTTTGAACCAGGTGTTGCCTAATCTGTACTTGTGCCTTGTTTTTCCTGCCCAGGTGTAAAACCTTTCTTTTCTCCACATTAAGTGGAGGCAATGGGTGGAAACTAATCAAGGAGAGAAGCAACTTAGAACTAAGGAGAAATTTCCTGACAGTTAGAACAATTAATCAGTGGAACAGCTTCCCTCCAGAAGTTCTGAATGCTCCAACACTGGAAGTTTTTAAGAAGATGTTGGATAACCATCTGTCTGAAGTAGTGTAGGGTTTCCTGCGTAAGCAGGGGGTTGGACTAGAAGACCTCCAAGGTCCCTTCCAACTCTGTTATTATTATTATTATTAAGTTTCTTGTTGTTGGATAGGGCCCATTGTTCAAGTCTGTCAAGATCCTTTTGGATCCTGAGCTTGTCTTCTGGGGTGTTGGCTATTCCTGCCAGTTTAGTGTCATCTGCAAATTTGATGAGTTCCCCTTCAGATGTAGGGTCTCCTGCTTGGGCAGGGGGTTGGACTAGATGACCTGCAAGGTCCCTTCCAACTCTGTTAATCTGTAATCTGTAATTCTCTTCCCTCATTTTAGTCATTTATGAAGATACTGAAGAGTACTGGGCCTAAGAAGGAACCTTGTGATACCCCACTGCTTATGTACCTCCACGTAGATGTAGTACCATTAAGGACTATTCGCTGAGTACGGTTTGTAAGTCAGTTACAGACTCATGTTCATTTATTAAGAAATTTTATATGGACAGGAGACTGCAAGGCCTGTTCTTGACTGATTGGCACATGACTGTGTGATGGGAATGAAAAAATAAGAAAAGTTTTGCACCTACTGTACTTGAAGATTTTTCACCACTCTCTTTTATTCAAGGAGTGAAAAACCAGCAGGTCGGCTTAGAAGGAGACCTAAACTTCTAGATGTTTCTTAATAGGAAGGAGAAATCAAAACACATCACTAAACTCCCCCAAATAACAATGGCTTTCCGCATTGCTACTACACGTTCTAAAGTGACCAGATTTTTTTTTTTAAGCGGGACGGGGGGCGGGTCCGCCTGGGCGCCGCCATTTGAGTTTTGCCCGCTGCGCATGAGCAGAACGCTGCGCATGCGCAGAGGGCAAAACAATGCAAATGTCAGCGTCCAGGTTGGGGGGGGAGGTGGGAGGCCTTTCCTCGCCTCCCGCCTCCCCTTCGGGAGCCGGCAGTGGCTTGGGCTGGCAAGCGACGAGCGGGAGGCGGGGAAAGGAGGCAGCCGGCAGCTTACCTGCGAGGCGGCGCTCCCGCAGCAGCCCATGGCGGGCTCGGGGCTAGGTCTAAGTCGCGAGCTCCAGGCATCCAAGCCCCGCGGTCTCCCGGTCGCCTGCCCGGCCCCAGGGCAACGGCAGCAATGAGGCGACGGGGGGAAGGAAGGGGAGGGGGACGAGGAAGGGCTGTTTGCGCCGCCGGAGGGGCCGCTCTTTTTCTGAGATGACGGCAGCGGCGACGGCTCCTCGTCCCTCACCCCTCCACCCGCATCCCAACAGCAGTGGCGCCTCTGAGGGCGGGGCTAGGGATGGGGCGGGGGAAGGAGAGGAGGAGCAGCCCCCCTTCCCCCTCTCCCCAGCAGGCAGCCGGCTCGCTGAAATTCCGCTTTGCAGGTAGTACCTCTCTTTTGTGCTTCCCCTTCTAAGGTGACCAGACGTCCCGCTGTTTCGGCATTCTTTCCAAAAAAATGTGACTTTTTGAAAAGAATGTGGGACGCGGGACACACGCTTGAAAAGCGTGTCTGTCCCGCCAAAAGCGGGATGTCTGGTCACCTTACGTTTGACATGTTTCTGCTAAATCTCGAGATCCATCGAGTCCTTCCCTTGGGGACCCAAGCTGAGATCCAAGAAAATATTTAGGATTTCCTCAATTGGTTCAAATCTCTCTCTCTCTCTCTCTCTCTCTCTCTCTCTCTCTCTCTCTCTCTCTCTCTCTCCCCCTCCCTCCCTCCCTCCCTCCCTCCCTCTGGAGGCCCCCTTTGGTCTTTCCTATTTTCGAAGCACTGCACAACACTTGTGGCCTTGAAAAGCTCGACTTCCTCCTGCAGAAGCAGCGGTATCACAATTTATTGAGATATATGCTGACAGCGGAAGAATCAATCTGGCCCAAGAATGAGAAAAGCAACATTTCAATGGCTTGATTGAGGTAAAATTGGAAAGTGAAAAAATTTACTGTATATATATATATTTTAATTCCCACTACGGGTATGGCTATCTGACGAGAGCAAAATAGCTCGAAATAGATCTATAATAGTCTCCCTTTATTTTCATTTATCAGCAAAAAATGTTACACACACACACACACACACACACACACACACACACACACACACACACACACACACACACACACACACACACATATATATATATATATATATATATATATATATATATATATATATATATATATATATATATATATAACACATTTTTTGCTGATAATGAAAATAAAGGGAGACTAGTATAGATCTATTTCAAGCTATTTAGCTCTCATCAGCTAGCCATACCCTTACTGGGATTCGAACCTGGGCAGCCTGCCTGTAAGGCAGTACCTTTAACCTCCAAGCCACAGGCTCTCCTCCTGCATATATATACAGTCAAGTGTGTGTATGTGTGTGGTGTGTGTGTGTGTGTGTGTGTGTGTGTGTGTGTGTGTGTGTGTGTGTAGTCATATATTCATAGTTTCATAAAAGAAATATATACCGTGTTTCCCTAAAAATAAGATCCTCTTATATTTTTTTAAACCCCGAAATAAGCGCTTGGCCTTATTTTTGGGGAGGTCTTATTATTTTGGGGTGCATGGAGCAAGACGGGGCTCCTCTTGCCGTCTTACCAGATTTCCAGTTCTGTCTCCCTAACCCTAACCAGAGGAAATGGCAGGGACTGGCTGCGCATGCGTTTATTTTCCGGGAGGGCTTATTTAAGGGGGAGGGCTTATTTTCAGGGGAGGGCTTATTTTTGGGGGATGTCTTATTTTCCGGGAAACACAGTATATACCACACTTTTCGGAGTATAAGACGCACTCCAACCCTAAAAGAGGGTGAAAATTTGGGTGCGTCTTATACACCGAATGTAGCCAAAAATGCTAGGCACGGAAGATGTGTGCCTGTGAACATGTGAACATGTGTGTGATGAAGCCACAGCAGTCATGTATGGTGGCTGCATGCAATGTCTGTGGTCCGTGAGGGTTGCAGGTGGGACACAGAACCCAAATGGACATCGCCTCTACCACTTTCTTCCCTGGTCAAACGTAAGAAGAACATACTTTAAAAGCAACCAGCATGATTGACAACTAACAGAATAACAGAGTTGGAAGGGACCTTGGAGGTCATCTAGTCCAACCCCCTGCTCAAGCAGGAGACCCTACACCATTTCTGACAGATGGCAGTCCAGTCTCTTCTTCAAAGCTTCCAGTGATGAAGCTCCCACAACTTCCGAAGGCAACTTCTGTTCCATTGGTGGATTGTTCTCACTGGCAGGAAATTTCTCCTTAATTCCAGGTTGGTTCTCTCGCCTTTGGGTGAGATTATAACAGTGCCCTTTAACAGAATAGCAGAATGAAAGTTGGAAGGGACCTTGGAAGTCTTCTAGTCCAACCCCCGGTTCAAGCAGGAAACCCTACACCACTTCAGACAAATGGTTATCCAACATCTTCTTTAAAACCTCCAGTGTTGGAGCATTCACAACTTCTGGAGGCAAGCTGTTCCACTGGTTAATTGTTCTAACTCTCAGGAAATTTCTCCTTAATTCCAGGTTAGTTCTCTCGCCTTTGGGCGCTTTGGAGAATAGTTTGACTCCCTCTTCTTTGTGGCAGCCCCTCAAATATTGCAAGACTGCTCTCATGACACCCCTAGTCCTTCTTTTCATTAAATCAAACATGCCCAGTTCTTGTAACCGTTCTTCATATCTTTTGATCCATTGTATTTTATATCATTCGTATTTTATATTATATCATAATTTTATACAACCGTTTTGACGTGGCCGGTTCACAACTGGTGAGCATCAGCATTTAGAATCAGGTGAAATTCCGAAGTCCTGTTTCCATTGGGCTCAGAAATGCAAAATGTGCACTGTAACGATTTTGCGGTTCTGTGCGAAGCAACCACTGTCTCGTCCCCATTTTCTGTCACAGATTCAGGCTGTGAAAAGTTCCTTTGTCTGAGGCCTCGGTTGGTGCTCCCTTAATGGTAGCATATTCCGAGCGCTCCTCCGCATCGATTTTCCTAGGAATCTGTAATTCGCTTGGGCCTTTCAGGTCAGCGTAGACAATCTCTTTATCCCCAGAAGTCTGGAATAAAAGCAAGAATGAGCAGCTGGCTTGGGATTTTAAACCCAAAGGTTGCACACCGCAATGGGTCTAAATGGGTACAAAATGGACGCATCTTCTGGGGACTCAGAATACAGCGAACGATAAACTAACAAGGCTGCCTCCACATATACCCCAAACCACATTAACTAAGATGAACCCGAATTATTCGCAGAGCCGGTTTGGTGTAGTACTTAAGGTAAGGTGACCAGACGTCCCGCTTTTGGCAGGACAGTCCCGCTTTTTAATAATTTGTCCCGCGTCCCGCGGCGTTTCAAAAAAGTCCTGCTTTTTAAATTTGAATTTGCCCTGCACAGCCCTCTGCCTCCTGCCTCGCCTGCCCCCTCCTGCCAGGCGGGGAGGGAGGGCAGTGAGAGGGGCAGCGGCAGTCTTGCCTGTTCGTCACCGCAGAGCCGAAGAACCTGGTGGCGTTCGCGGCACGGGGCTTCCCCCACCCGCTTTCCCCGGCCGCCAGGACGCCGCCATTTGCGTTCCTTTGCCCTCTGTGCAAGCAGAACGCTTTGCGCATGCACAGAAGGCAAAAGAACGGAAATGGCGGCGTCCCAGCGGCCGGGGAAAGCGGGCAGGGGAAGCCCCGCGCCGCGAACATCACCAGCTTCTTCCGCTCTGCGGCGACGAACAGGCAAGACCGCACCGGTAGGAACCCACCCCTGGCTGCGATGAAGAGGGGGGGTGTTTGGGGGGGGTGCACAAAGCTGCAGGATAAGAGAGACGGACCCCTCCCGTCTTGCTCCCCTAGAACACCCCCCCATCAATGGTGTCCCGCTTTACAAATATTAAAATCTGGTCACCTTAACTTAAGGGGCTGGTGTAGAAACCAGGAGGTGGTGAGTTCTAGTCCTACCTTACACATGAAAGCCAGCTGGGTGACGTTGGGCCAATCACTAGGAGGTGGTGAGTCTAGTCCCATCTTGGGCATGAAAGCTGTCTGGGAGACTTTGGGCCAAGCACCAGGAGGTGGTGAGTTCTAGTCCAGCCTTAGGCATGAAAGACAGCTGGGTGACTTTGGGCCAGGGGTGAAATTCAAAATTTTTCTCTACCTGTTCTGTGGGCGTGGCTTGGTGGGCGTGGCAGGGGAAGGATACTGCAAAATCCCCATTCCCACCCCTACTCTGGGGCCAGCCAGAGGTGGTATTTGCCGGTTCTCTGAACTACTCAAAATTTCCGCTACCGGTTCTCCAGAACCTGTCAGAACCTGCTGGATTTCACCCCTGCTTTGGGCCAATCACCAGAAGACACTGAGTTCTAGTGCAGCCTTAGGCATGAAAGCCAACTGGGTGACGTGGGGCAGTCTCTCTCAGCCTAACCCACCTCAAAGGGTTGTTGTTGTTGTGGGAAAAAATAGAAGGAGGAAGGACTATTAGATTTGTTCACCTCCTTGAGTTACTTATAAACTAGTAAAGGCAAGATTTAAAAATATATTAACCCCTGTAAAGACTGACTAAGCTTGATCCATGATGAAAGGTGTATTTCCCAGGACACAATGTTTTTTTCCCCAACCTTGACAAATTGAAGGTGGGTGGACTTCAACTCCCACAATTCTCTGCACTCTGCTGTGGCATTCTGGGAATTGAAGTCCATATATCTGGAAATTGCCAGGGTGGGCAACTCCATCCTTTGGTTCACATAACCTAGTTAAATATGTTGTGAACTTACAACAAATAGCTGCAAAACTATTTGAAATTGAAATGGGGTCAGCCTAAAAGGACATTCTTCACGATTCCTGTATCAGTAGTACAAGTAGTCCTCGACTTATGACCACAATCAAGCTCCAAATTTCCATTGCTAAGCAAGGCAGCTGTTAAGTGAGTTGTGCCCCATTCTTCACCTCCTTGCCACAGTTGTTAAGCGAATCGTTGCAGTTATTTAAATGAGTAACATGGTTGTTAAGTGAATCTGGCTTCCCCATTGACAAAGACTCAGGACACTGCAACCGTCATAAATATGAGTCAGTTGCCCAGCACCCGAATTTTGAACATGTGATCACGGGGATGCCGCAACGGTCATAAGTCATTTTTTTCAGTGCTGTTGTAACTTCAAACGGTCACTAAATGAACTGTTGTAAGTCGAGGATTGCCTGTAATTTTAAAAGTAACTTTGTCACTCTTACCGGCTTAAAAGGTTGTTGTTTTTCTGGAAAAACGGCGTCAGACCTGAGGAAAAAAATGCAGAGATAAATTAGGAGACCCCATGGCCATTTTTATTATTTTATTTATTTTATTTTATTTTATTTTATTTTATTTTATTTTATTTTATTATTTTATTTTATTTTATTTTATTTTATTTTATTTTATTTTATTTTATTTTATTTTATTTTATTTTATTTTATTTTATTTTATTTATTATTTTATTTTATTTTATTTTATTTTATTATTTTGTATTTTATTTTATTTTATTTTATTTTATTATTATTTTATTTTATTATTTTATTTTATTTTATTTTATTTTATTTTATTTTATTTTATTTTATTTTATTTTATTTTATTATTTTATTTTATTTTAATTTTATTTTATTTTATTTTATTTTATTTTATTTTATTTATTTTATTTTATTTTATTTTATTTTATTTTATTTTATTTTATTTTATTATTTTATTTTATTTTATTTTATTTTATTTTATTTTATTTTATTTTATTTTATTATTTTATTTTATTTTATTTTTTATTTTTTTATTTTTTATTTTATTTTTTATTTTATTTTATTTTTTATTTTATTTTATTTTATTTTATTTTGTCTTTATTTTATTTTATTTTAATGTTATTTTATTTTATTTTGTCTTTATTTCATTTTACTTTATTTTAATGTTATTTTATTATTTTATTTTATATCTTACTTTTTATTTTATTTTATTTTACTTTATTCTATTCTATTCTATCCTGTTTTATATTTTATTATATATATATATATTATTTTATTTGTCTTTATTTGACTTTATTTTGTTTTGTTTTATTATATTTTATATTTTATAATTTTATTTTCATATTTAGAAACCTCCGCTCTCCCTCACAGAGGGATCCTGGGTTGTTTACAAATAATGTATTAAAGCATAAAAAACAGTATATAAAATTCAAGCCACGTTTCCTCAATTATCGGACTGACTTGGCAACTGAGCTTTCTCTCCCTACTCCCTTGTCTCAAATTCTATTTATTGATCAAAAACGTTAACAACAACAAAAACAACATGTTGGATATTTCAGAGATGGCTTGGTGACCCTGTGGATGAACTAGAAATCAATGTTTTCACACAATAAATAGCAGAAAAGAAAAAGTAACAGTTCTTGGTTTCTTATTCTGTATCTTGGATTGGCTTAATGTTGTGAGAGGGAAATAAGCTAAATTGTGTTGTCTGAATTCAGGGGGGTTTTTTTTAGAACGCTTGCCGATGCTTCAGGGACCTTCATGAGG
>JALIGW010000054.1:10000-27500 GCA_023053685.1 Diadophis punctatus similis | reverse complement strand
ATTTATGGTCGTAAATCGAGGGCCAGCTAACAAAAAGATATCGAACTTCTACAGACCTTGTATGGCTGTTCTTTAGACCTGGACACAAGAGAAAAACAGAATTAGCAAACCTTTGCAAAAGTTCCTCGTTGTAAATTATAATCTATTTCTTTCCCCACATTATCTGAATTTGAATGTCAAGATTTCTATATCAACAGGGTTAAAGCTCCAGTCAAACTTGTGGAGCTGAGTTTGCTGACCTGGCCTACCTTGAAGGGTTGGTGTCCATCTTGGAAGTCTGATTGTGTTTTCCCTTCCCTCCCTTTTATACCCGAGTAAGACAGTCATCTTTCTAGCACACTATGTCTGTTGTCTGTTGTTGTTTTTTCAAACGTGGCCACTTTAAGATGTGTGGACTGCAACTCCCAGAATACTCACTGGCTAGGGAATTGGGCTGGCTGTCAAAGATCTTGGAGTACTCATATCCAACTACCTAAGTGCTAGAGCCCACTGTAACAACATTGCCAAAAAGGCACTAAAAGTTGTTAATCTAATCTTGCGTAGCTTCTTCTCTGGCAACATTACATTGCTAACCAGAGCATACAAAACATTTGTTAGACCAATTCTGGAATACAGCTCACCTGTCTGGAACCCGCACTGCATATCGGACATAAATACAATCAAGAGAGTCCAGAAATATTTCACAAGAAGAGTCCTTCACTCCTCCGCTCACAACAAAATACCTTATTCCACCAGACTTGAAATACTGGGATTAGACAGTTTACAACTACGTCGCCTCCGATCTGATCTAAATGTAGTTCATAAAATCATATATCAAAAAGTCCTTCCTGTCAATGATTACTTCAGCTTCAACCGCAGCAATACACGAGCACGTAATAGATTCAAACTCAATGTAAAGCGCTCCAAACTCGACTGCAGAAAATACGACTTCAGCAACAGAATGATCAATGCCTGGAATGCACTACCTGACTCTGTGGTTTCTTCCCCAAACCCCCAAAACTTTAACCTTAGACTGTCTACAGTCGACCTCTCCCCGTTTCTAAGAGGTCTGTAAGGGGCGTGCATAAGCGCAACATCGTGCCTACCGTCCCTGTCCTTCTGTCCTATTGTCCTCTTTTATCGTTACTTTTTACTTATGATTATACAAACTACTACTATCCTATACATGTTTAATAAATAAATAAATAAATAAATAAATAAATAAATAAATAAATAAATAAATAAATAAATAAATAAATAAATAAATAAATAAATAAATTCTGGGAGTTGAAGGCCACCTCTCTTAAAGTGCCCACGTTTGAAAAACGCCATCCTAATCGTACCTACAAACCGTTCATCCTTTGATTGGTAACAAAGACAGGCCCAATTTCGCTCACCTTCTTTCTTCTTTAGGTAGACATAAAGCGCCACGCAGAACAAACAAACCAGGATGCAGCCAGACATTCCAACAGCAAAGGGAACGATTGAATCATTATCTCTAGAAGCTAAAGAGAAACCACAGATTGTCATGCTGAAAACGAAAAACCTCAATCAGTTTTATTCCCAGGTATTAAACTGACCTCATTTGCAAGAACACTAACTTCGTTTATTTATTTATTTATTGCCGCTGAGTCCTACGGGATTGGGCGGCTTATAAGAACTTTTAATTAAATTAAATTAAATTAAATTAAAGTGACACAATAGCTGTCATCCAATATTTGAAAGGCTGTCACAAAGAAGAGGGAGTCTAGCTATTTTCCAAAGCACCTGAAGGCAGGGCAAGAAGCAACGGATGAAAACTTATACAAGAGAGAAGCAACTTAGAACTAAGGAGAAATTTCCTGACAGTGAGAACAATCAATCAGTAGAACTCCTCTAGAAGTTGTGGGTGCTCCATCATTGGAGGGCCTCATGCTCGGGCAGGGGGTTGGACTAGAAGACCTCCAAGGCCCCTTCCAATTCTGTTATTCTATTATTCTGTTTCTGGAGGCCTCAAGGGACTTGGTGTATATCAGGTCCAAATCTGGAACCAGGCACGGCAGTAGCACTAACACACAGGTCCCCAGACCCAGAAGGCAAGTAAACAGACTTCACCCACAGCTTGTTCTCACTCACCTTTTACAACCACCAGAGTCCCAGGTCCTTTAAGCCAATCTGTAGTTCCCCACAACTCTCTCTTCTCCTTCACACAGTAATAAGTCCCTGCGTCTTCCAGAGTAACATTGCGGATGGAGATGGTGAAATCCGTGCTGGAACCTGGAGAATTCCTTGTTATTCTTTCATCTTTTTCATCAGTCTCGGCATAGATGAGCTTCCGCTGAGGTCCTTCTCCCAAGAACCATTTCACAGCACCAGGTGGGAGGTTGCTAGGCACTTCACACGCCAGGGGGAGAACTTCCCCTATTATGACCGAAGCAGACACCTGGGGTTGCGAGAGCCATGGATCCTTGTCCTTCATACCTGAGAAAGAGGAACCCAGATTGTAGTTAAACCATAGAATCTAAGGGCTGGAAGGGACCTTGGAGGTCTTCTAGTCCAGCCCCCTGCACAAGCAGAAGAGCCTATACCAGTGATGGCGAACCTTTTTTTCCTCGAGTGCCAAAATAGTGCGTGCATGTGCTATTGCACGCGCGTGCGTGCCCACACCGATAATTCAAAGCCCCCCACTCACCCCACCCCCCTGCACATGCGTGCACAACCCCTCCACTCACCCATTTCCCGACTTCCAGTGGGCCCTGTAGGCCCATTTTTTGCCCTCCGCAGGCTCCAGAGGCTTTCTTGGAGCTTGGGGAGGGCAAAAACGCTCCCCCGGCCACCCTGGAGGCCCTCTGGAGGCCAAAATCGCCCTCCCAGAGCCTCCGTGCAAGCCAAAAATCAGCTGGCGGGCACACAATACGTGCTGCAGCTAGGGCAACGGCTCGCGTGCCGGCAGATATGGCTCGGCGTGCTACCTGTGGCACCCGTGCCATAGGTTCGCCATCACTGCCCTATACCGTTTCAGACAAGTCTTTTTAAAAACCTCCAGTGATGAAGCACCCACAACTTCTGGTGGCAAGCTGTTCCACTGCTTAATTGTCCCCACTATTAGGAAGTGTCTCCTTAATCCCAGGTGGCTTCTCTCCTTGAAACTCAATGAAACTTCAATGTTCAGAGCCTGCGAGTGAAGCACTGACAGGCACCAGTTCGGAGAACCCCAAATCAGTGGGGTATTTCAGGGGGCAAATGGCTTTGAAACAAGGCTGGTGGGGCACCAGATGACTGGTTACACTCAGTGCCACATCCTTGTCTCCTCCCTCAAATTACTCCCTAAATTGGGGGTCGCTGAGTGCCTACATTGACAAGCACAGAAGTTCCTTTCCAAATAAAGGCAACTCCGAAGCGGTGGGCTGATTCCCGAGTCATCCACAAAAAATGCAGAATAAATGGCTGTGATTTGATTTAAATTCCTGCCATCTAGTGGCTCAATTTGAGAGGGACAAGTTTGGTGTGAAGCAGCGTTGCTTCCTGGAGCAATTTGGACTCTGACCGGCAGAGCGATCTCCTTCACAGTGGGACCACAACAGGGGCGGGTTCCTAATTTTTTTACTACTACTCTGTGGGCGTGGCTTATTTTGTGGGTGTGGCTTGCCAGCCATGTGACCGGGTGGGCATGGCTTGCCGGCCATGTGACCAGGTGGGCGTGGCTTCTCAGACTGCTGAAGGGAGGGGAACTGAGATAGGTCCTGCCGCCCATTTCCCCTCCCCTCAGCAGCTCGAGAAGCCTCGAACATGCGAAAATGCCTGGGATCATCACCGCGCGTTCATGGCTTCTCAGATTGCTGAAGGGAGGGGAATGGAGATAGCTCCTGCCGCCCGTTCTTTCAGTGTCTCACGCGCTCCCTCAGCCATCCTCCCCTGCTTGGACTCACTGTGGGGTAGGAAGGCAGCGCATGCACAGTGCCGGAAGCTCGGCTTCTGGGAATGCGCAGAAGAAAATTTTTTTTAAAATCTAAAATTTTTTTTAAAAAAAAGTGGCGGCGGCCAGGCACCGGCAACCGACCGCACCGGTACTGTGACGTCACCAGCAGGCCGCTACCGGTGCTATAGAGTGGACCGCACCGGTAGGAACCCACCACTGGACCACAACTTGAGACAACATGTGCTCCATCTCTAAAAATGTAGGCCATATATAAACTGTAAAATAACAAAATCAACAGCATATAAAGAGAATTATTATAAAATGTTTTATAGATGGTATTTAGCTCCATCAAGATTGGCCAAAATATACCCAAAAATGAATTCGGCTTGCTGGAAATGCAAAAAAGATGTAGGTACCTTCTTTCATGCGTGGTGGTTGTGTCCCGAAGCAAAGGGTTATTGGAAAAAAGTGCATGCTTGGTTACAAGAAATTACAGAGGGAACAATGGAATTCACCCCAGAATTTCTCTTGCTGGGGATAATAAAAAAACAACATCCAAAAAACATCCAATACTTAATACTACATATTACAACTGCGGCAAGAATAACATACGCACAATATTGGAAAGATAATCAAACCCCACCAGAAAACGTACTAATGGACAAAATATATAGATGTGCTGAAATGGACACGCTGACTATTCAACTTAAAGGACAATGCAACTCAGAATATTACGAAACATGGACTAGATGGTACAACTGAGGGTAGAAAGCACCTGAGGGTGGAACAAGAAGCAATGGGTGGAAACTAAACAAGGAGAGAAGCAACTTAGAACTAAGGAGAAATTTCCTGACTGTTAGAACAATTAATCCGTGGAACTGCTTGCCTCCAGACGTTGTGGATGCTCCAACACTGGAAGTTTTTAAGAAGAGATTGGACAACCATTTGTCTGAAGTGGTGTAGGGTTTCCTGCCTAAGCAGGGGGTTGGACTAGAAGACCTCCAAGGTCCCTTCCAACTCTGTTGTTGTTGTTGTTGTTGTTGTTGTTGTTGTTGTTGTTGTTGTTATTATTACTGGACTAAGAAAAAGAGGAAAGACTGTGTGACAACGTGAGAAGAAAATGAAGTTATGAGACTTTGTAAATTTATGATTTATTGTGCATAATCAAAAAATAACAATGTTTTAAAAACGGGTGTAGCTCTGTATTAAAATATTAAGATGTTTAATGAAGAAAAATAATTTAAAAAATTAAAAAAAAAACAAGTGCTCCATCTCAGCGTGGGAAGAGACGTGAGGTAGCCTGCTCTACTTCTCCAATACCCCTGAAACGCCCCTCAAAAGGGACTATAGGAGACCACAGGCAGGAGATCAGAGATGGGGAGGGCCATAACTTACTCCCCCAGCTAAACATTTTCACACTAAGCTACCACTAACCAAAAGAAAATATCTACCACCCCTTCAGCGGTCCTTCCTCTGCTCCCAAGACAACACGGAAAGTGAGATTGTTATTCTGATTAGGATACTGAGGGATTCCAATGAATTATGAGTGATTTCTATGAATTCCCCACCCCACCCCAAAAAGGAAAGGAAAAAGAGAAACAAGAAGAAGAACGAGCATCGAGAACCACATTTTTATGGAGGAGCTCAGCTCTTTCTTTCTTTCTTTCTTTCTTTCTTTCTTTCTTTCTTTCTTTCTTTCTTTCTTTCATTCATTCATTCATTCATTTATCAAAACGTATACAAGATAACATGTATGATATAAACATAAACATAAACAAAAGCAAAGTAGGTATAGGTAAATTAGGACAATAGGGACTTTAGCCCCAACCTCCCATCCGTCAGGCTCAACGGTAGCTGTCCGTGTGGTTCTTATCTTTCAACGAATTGGAAACCCGAAGAGTAGCAAATCCAAGGAGCATCCTAGGAGAGGCCATGATTAATTAGCAGAAACATTGAGTCCAATATCTTACAGTTACTGTTATAGAGGCTGGAAAAAGAGCAGAAAAAAACCCCAAGAAGGATGATTAAGGGGCTGGAGGCTAAAACCTATAAAGAACGGTTGCTGGAATTGGGTATGTCTAGTCTAGTGAAAAGAAGGATGAGGGGTGACAGGATAGCAGTGCTCCAATATTTGAGGGGCTGCCACGAAGAAGAGGAGGGTCGACTTATTTTCCAAAGCACCAGAAAGCAAGATAAGAAGCCACGGGTGCAAACTAATCAAAGAGAGAAGCAACCTGGAACTAAGGAGAAATTTCCTGACACTGAGAACAATTAACCAGTGGAAAAACTTGCCTTCAGAAGTTGTGGGTGCTCCAACACTGGAAGATTTTAAGAAGAGACTGGACAGCTACTTGTCTGGAATGGTATAATTCTCCTCCTCAAGCAGGGGGTTGGACTAGAAGACCTCTGAGGTCCCTTCCAACGCTGTTATTCTGTTATTCTTTCGTTCACTATCTCAGTTACTTCTGTCTAAAGACTTTTGGCCTGATCACTCACCTCTGGTTCTTGCTGAAGACAGGCTGGCAAGCACAATGAAAAACAGACCGGAAAGGAAGATACCAGAAGCCATTGGTGAAGCCGGTTTATTTCAAAGGGAGACAAGTCTCGGGTCTCCTTGATTGTGGCCTAAACTGGCCTGGATTGTGACCCACACAATCAGGTGCTTCTGCGTAGTGTCTGGCTGCAGATCTGCCAACTCCTCAAAAGGGAAGTCACAACAGGAAACTGATTTCACATGAAGTCTGATGCGTTTTGGGTTGTGTTACAGTTTGGGGAAGAATACATTTTGGCAAAGCCCAAACATGAACATGGGTCTATATTTAGAAGGAGGAAATTAGAGTTCTTCTTTTGCTTCTTCTGTGGAAGGAAATGTTGCAGACGGAGCAAGCGATGAAGTAGCTGTAGCAGAAGAGAAGGCAGAGCTGGGGTTGGGGTTAAGTATGTCATCAGCTTAGAGTCATTATGTTACTGTAAGCCAGGAGTGTCAAACTCAAATTCATTGAGGGCTGCGTCAGGGCTGTGGTTGACCTTGGGGGGGGGCTGGGGGGCGTGGTTGACTGGGTGGTTGTGGTCAGATGGGGGGCGTGGCCAACTGTGTGGGTGTGGCTAGCTGGGTGGGCGTGGCCAGCTTGACACCACTCTCCAAACTGCTGGCATGTTTCCTCTTCGCATTGGGTCGACCGGGCCGAAGCCACGCTGGCCCGATCTTTCCTCTTCTCACTGGGTAGACTAGGATGGCCCCTCGGGTCAGATCCGACCACATCTGGGCCTTGAGTTTGACACCCCTGCTGTAAGCGATCCAAGCTCAACCCTTCTTGGATTCCGTTGATTCTTCTTATCTGATGCCAGTTGTCACGATGTGAATATTGTCAGTTGTGAGTCTATGCAGGGTGATGCACCCCTATTATAATATTATGGTATTTCCCAATACAAGCAGAACACGTGATATGATGTTTTGCGCATGTCTACATTCCTATCCACCATTAATCACTTCTTCTGATGTGCCTTCCGAACTGGAAGGTTGTGTTAAGTAGCTAAGATGTAGTTTATTAAGGATTTATTGTTTTTATATTGTTTTGTACTGAAATAAATATTTTCTATTAGACATTTAATCTCGGTTTTATTTCTAAGTATTTGAATTCCAAGGAAAAGATCCAAAAACCGCCTCTATGGGGAATTCTTCCCTTAATACCAGTTTAGCGCTGAACTGCAGTTGATTAGATGGTTGTCTAATGGGCTTCAGCAGGGGTCTCCATACAGGGAGTCCTCGACTTACAACAGTTCATTTAGTGACCGTCCAAAGTTACAACAGCCCTGAAGAGAGGGAGATGTGACCGTTTTTCACAGTTACAACCTTTGTAGCATCCCCATGATCATGTGATCAAAATTCAGATGCTTGGCAACTGGTTCATATTTATGACCGTTGCAGTGTCCCAAGGTCATGTGATCTCCTTTTGCGACCTTCTGACGAGCCATGTCAATGGGGAAGCCAGATTCACTTAACAACTGCGTTACTCACTTATCAACTGCAGTGATTCACTTAACAACTGTGGCAAGGAAGGCCGTAACGTGGGGCAAAACTCACTTAACCAATGACTTCCTTAACAACAGAAATTTTGGGCTCCATTGTGGTCGTAATCTCGAGGACTACCTGTACTTGGAAACTTGTGAACTAACTCCCAGAAGTTTTTTTTTCAGTTCAGTCAGTTAGAACTGAAGAAGCTTCTTGGATGAAAAGGGAAATGTTTTCAAAGAAAAACAACAACTAGAAAGTCCAGTTGCTGTTGGGATGAGAATAAAATCTCATAGAGGCGACGTTTGGATCTTTACTTGGAATTCAGACAGTTAGAAATAAAACCGAGATTTAAAGTCTAATAGAAAATATTTATTTCAGTACAAAAACAATAAATCCTGAATAATTACATCTTTGCTAAGAAAACACGACCGTTCAGGTCAAGAGTCAAGTCAGAAGAAAATTAATGGTGGATCAGGAATGTAGACATGCGCAAAACGTTATGTCACGTGTTCTGCTTGTATTGGAATGTACCATAATATTAGGATAGGGGTGCATCACCCTGCATAGACATACATGCATACATACATACATACATCTGACAATATTCACAACGTGACAGTTATCTTTTGGAAAAAGCACCTTGGGGACATCTTGGGAATCCTTGATTCAGAATAACAGAGTTGGAAGGGACCTTGGAGGTCTTCTAGTCCAACCTCCTGCTCCAGTAGGAAACCCTATGTTATCCCAGAAAATGGCTGTGCAGTCTCTTCTTAAAATTCTCCGGTGATGCAGCACACACAACTTCTGGTGGCAAGCAGTTCCACAGGTTAATTGTTCTCATTGTCAGGAACCTTCTCAGTTCTAGGTTGCTTCCCTCCTTGATTAGTTTCCACCCATTGCTTCTTGTCCTGCCTTTAGGGGCTTTGGAGAATAGGTTGACCCCCTCTTCTTTGGGGCAGCCCCTCAAATATAGACATACCCAATTCCTGCAACCTTTCTTCCTATGTTTTATCCTCCAGTCCCCTCATCATCCTGGTTGCTCTTCTCTGCACTCTTTCTGGGGTCTCCACATCTTTTTTATAGTGTGGTGACTAAAACTGGATGCAGTACTCTAGGTGTGGTCTTACTAAGGCCTAGGGCCCGCGGGGGAGGGCCTTCTCTGTGGCATCCCCAGCTCTCTGGAAGCAGCTACCTCCGGAGGTCCGGACTGCCCCCCACCCTATTGGCCTTCCGAAAAACACTTAAGACCTGGCTCTTCCTGCAGTCTTGGAACCGTTGATCTCGCGGCTGTAATCGGCGAGATCCGGCCATGAAAGGGTGTGCATGGGTTTTTAAAATCGTTTTAATTGTTTCAATGTTTATTTACGTTTTAAATATTTGCAATGTTGTTAAGCAATGTTGTTAAGCAATGTTGTTAAGCAATGTTGTTTGGGAGTTGGGCGGCATATAAATGCAATAAAATTGTCACGTAATGAATATTGCCAGTTGTATGTCTATGCAGGGTGATGCACCCCTATCCTAATATTATGGTACATTCCATTACAAGCAGGACACGTGATGTGATCTTATGCGCATGTGTGCATTCCTGATTCTCCATTCTTCTTCTTGTGGTTTGGCTCTGACCGGGAGAGGTCGCATTTAATTAGCAAGAATGTAATTATTCAGAATGTATTGTTTTTGTACCGAAATAAATATTTTTCTATTAGACTTTTAACTTCGGCTTTATTTCTAAATGTCTGAGTTCCGAGAGAAAGATCAAACATCGCCTCTATGGAGATTTATTCTCCTTAACAAAAATAAATAAATAAATAAAATAAACTAAGGAGAAACTTCCTGATAGTGAGGACAATTAACCAGTGGAACTGCTTGCCACCAGAAGTTGTGGTTGCTCTATCACTAGAGGTTTTCAAGAAGAGATTGGACAATTTGTCTGAAATGGTATAGGGTCTCCTGCTTGAGCAGGGGGTTGGACTAGAAGACCTCCAAGGTCCCTTCCAACTCTTTTATTCTGTTATTCTATTATTCTGTTAGTTGGTGGTTCCTCATATAACCATGGGGTACAACCTATTGCATTTTCACCTTTCTTTAGCCACGCTGATTCCTAAATATTAGAAGGCATTTGCTGGCACTTTTTCTGACATATAAGTTTCATTAAATGGCAGAAGCCTTTTAATAAAAAGAGCTTTAGATAAAGTGAGCTGCAGCTCATGAAAGCTTATGCCTTTTAATAAAACCTGTAATTCCAAAAAGGTGCTGTTACAGGTAGTCCTCGACTTACAACCATTCATTTAGTGACTGTTCAACAACAGAACTGAAAAAAGTGACATAACCAGTCCTTGCACTTATGACCATTGCGGCTGTTGTGGCCCGCCAGCGGCCAGTGGACCTGGTGGCAGACTCAGACAGTGAGGAGCAGGGGTGGGTTGCTCACTTACCTTGCTGCCGGAGCCATGTGCGCACATCTCCACGCTTCGGGGGGGGCGCTCGCTATGCGCGTGTGCCCCCACACGCAATTTTGCTTCTGCGCATGCGCGGAAGCAAAATCGCCCGAAAATCACGGGGAAAAAATGGCGACGTGCTGGGTGGACCGGCAATGAGGGTTCTGGAGCAGTTGCGAAATCCGCCACTCCCTACCGGAGCTGTGTACTGGACAGCTCCGGCAGGAACCCACCTCTGGTGAGGAGGTTGGAGAGGAACATGGGCCAGACCTGGAGTCTGGGGAAGGCTCGGATGAGTGCTCTGCGTCTGAGGCAGAGATGGGGCCAGGGCCGTCCGGCAGTTATCAGCTACCTTCCGAGTCGGAGATAAATGGGGCAGAAGAACAGCTGGAGCCTGTTCCTGATGTGCGCATGCACAGAGCTGTCAGGAGAAGGGAACAATTAAGGAACAGAGGTCGACTCGGGAGTAAGGGCACAAGGGGACGCTGAATGGCCCCTCCCACAGGGAATAAATAGGAGCAAAAGGGGAGTGGTGTTTGCAGGAGACAATTAGTTCGTTTATTATTGTGAAGATTTGCTTATCTGAGAGACTCCTTGCCAAGTATTTCCTTGTTCAGTGTTGCGCCTGGAAGCTAACGGCCTGGCAACTATCCAAGGACTGATAAGGTCTGTGGTTGCAATTAAACCTTGAAAGGCTTATTGCCGGGACTTTGCTGAATGTGAATGCGAGGAATTCACATTCGCCAAATAAAAAGAGGGGGTTTTTTCGGAATAAGGAATCTGTTTCGTGATTCTGTTAACGCCTAGGTCAGAACAGTGGTATCGGTGTGGTCACATGATCAAAATTCAGATGCTTGGCAACTGACTCATATTTATGACGGTAGCAGTGTCCCGGAGTCATGTGATCGCCTTCTGCGACCTTCTGACCAGCAAAGTCAAATGGGAAAACCAGACTCACTTACTTAACAACTGCAGTGGTTCACTTGTGGATTGTGGCAAGAAAGGTCGTAAAATAGGGGGAAAACTCACTTAACAACTGTCTGTCCTGCTTAACGATGGAAATTTTGGGCTCCATTGTGGTTGTACGTCGAGGACCATCTGTATTTTATAATTTATATTTTATGCCAGCAGTGTGCAGCGGCAGCCAAAAAAGCCAATGCAATCCTAAGTTGCATAAATAGAGGGATACAATCTAGGACCAGAGAGGTACTAGTACCACTCTATGAAGCCTTGGTCAGACCACACCTAGAGTACTGCATCCAGTTTTGGTCACCACACTACAAAAAAGACATTGAAACCCTAGAGAAAGTGCAGAAGAGAGCAACCAGGATGATAAAGGGTCTGGAAAATAAAACATTCAAAGAGCGGTTGCAGGAACTGAGCTTGGCCAGTCTGGCGAAGAGAAGGACCAGGGGTGACATGATAGCAATATTCCAATACTTTAGGGGATGCCACAGAGAGGAGGGGGTCAGGCTGTTCTCTATGGCACCAGAAAGCCAAACAAGGAATAACGGATGGAAGCTGACCAAGGAGAGATTCAACCTGGAAGTGAGGAGAAACTTTCTGACGGTGAGAGTGATCAACCAGTGGAACAGCTTGCCAGTGGAGGTTGTGAGAGCCCCAACACTTGCGACCTTCAAGGAGAGACTGGACTGCCATCTGTCTCAAATGGTGTAGGAACTCCTGCTTGAGCAGGGGGTTGGATTAGATGACCTACAAGGTCCCTTCCAACTCTAATAATAAATAAAAATAAATCAAGTTCATAGACACTGATACTGATTACTGCAATGCGCTCTACATGGGGCTACCCTTGAAGAGTATCCGGCGACTGCAATTGGTGCAAAATGCAGCTGCGCGAACTGTGGTGGGCGTACCCAGATGCACCCACGTAACACCGATCCTCCGCCAGCTGCATTGGCTGCCCATTAGTCTCCGGATCCAATTTAAGGTGTTGGTCGTTACCTTTAAAGCCCTACATGGCTCAGGGCCAGGTTACCTTCGGGACCGCATCCTGCCGCATACCTCCCTACGACCGATTAGGGACCACAGAGTCGTCCTCCTCCAGGTCCCGTCGACCAAACAATGTCGGTTGGCGGGGCCGAGGGGGAGAGCCTTCTCTGTGGGAGCTCCCTCCCTGTGGAACCAGCTTCCCCCGGAGATCAGGACCATCCCCACCCTACTGGCCTTCCGGAAAGCAATAAAAACTTGGCTCTTCCGGCAGGCGGGGTGAAAGTGAGACCAACTAGATTAGATATGGGTCTCCCCCCTTGATTATGAATATATGATTCTCTTTTTAACTTTTGTATTATTTTTAATCACTGTATTTTATACTTTGTAATGGTTTCTAATATGTTGTGAGCCGCCCAGAGTCCTCTGGGAGTTGGGCGGTATAGAAATCCATTCAAATAAATAAATAAAATAAATAGCACGTCTGCATCCCCAGCCAACAGCCAGCTTGCACTGTCTTTGGTCCTTTGAAGTAGGTTCTCTGCAGATATTCTAAAAACCCGAGCACGACTCACCTTCTGCTTCTTTGCTAAAACCTGAAAGGATTACATAAAATCATAAATCAGGGTCTCTGCTTGAAACGGAGCAGGGGATTCCGGCTTGTTATGGGCTGCTTTGTAGAAGTGGTGCTGGAGAAAACTCCCGAGAGGAGCCAGGAAAATAAACATGTGTTTTGAGCTGGGCAGCTTTCTCACAGACATTTCATTATTTCGAGTAAGTAACATCATTGGTGCTAGAAGGGAGTGGGGTTTGTGGAGAGGAGGAGGAGGAGAGGGAGAGGAGGAGGAGGAAGAAGAGGAGGAGGAGGAGAGGGAGGAGGAGAGGGAGAGGAGGAGGAGGAAGAAGAGGAGGAGGAGGAGAGGGAGGAGGAGAGGGAGAGGAGGAGGAAGAAGAAGAAGAGGAGGAGGAGAGGGAGAAGGAGAGGGGGAGGAGGAGGAGGAAGAGGAGGAGGAGAGGGAGAGGAGGAGGAAGAAGAAGAGGAGGAGGAGGAGAGGGAGAGGAGGAGGAGGAAGAAGAGGAGGAGGAGGAGAGGGAGAAGGAGAGGGAGAGGAGGAGGAGGAGGAAGAGGAGGAGGAGAGGGAGGAGGAGAGGGAGAGGAGGAGGAGGAAGAGGAGGAGGAAGAGGAGGAAGAGGAAAGGAGGAAGAGGAGGAGGAGGAGAGGGAGGAAGAGGAGGAGGAAGGGGAAAGGGGGGATGAGGGGGGAGGATGGAGGGGAGGAGGAAGAGGAGGAAGAGGAGGAGGAAGAGGAGGAAGAGGAGGAGGAGAGGGAGGAGGAAGAGGAGGGGGAGGAGAGGGAGGGGAGGAGGAAGAGGAGGAGGAAGGGGAAGGGGAAAGGGGGGAGGAGGGGGAAGGATGGAGGGGAGGAGGAAGAGGAGGAA
The DNA here is from genome assembly GCA_023053685.1 of Diadophis punctatus similis. Taxonomy (NCBI): domain Eukaryota; kingdom Metazoa; phylum Chordata; class Lepidosauria; order Squamata; family Dipsadidae; genus Diadophis; species Diadophis punctatus. Next base: position 13,784 of record JALIGW010000054.1, on the reverse strand, counting down.
GAGGAGGAGGAAGAGGAGGGAGAGGAAGAAGAGGAGGAGGAAGAGGAGGAGGAGAGGGAGAAGGGGGAGAGGAAGAGGGGAGGATGAAGAGGAGGAAGGGGAAGGGGAGGAGGGGGAGGATGGTGGGGAGGACGAAGAGGAGGAGGAGAGGGAGGACGAAGAGGGGAGGGGGAGGATGGAGGGGAGGATGGAGGGGAGGAAGAGGAGAGGAAGAGGAGGAGAAGGACTGTGGGATCCCTGGGGTTCTCTAGGCCATTTTTTTGCAGACATTTCACTACCCAACTACGTAACATCATCAGTGGGGTTTGCTCTCTGTTTATACACATGTCGCTTGCCCTGTCAGTGTTGGTGAGAGGGCAAGCCACTAGTACATAACCCCAAACCCCAATCCCTCCTAGCACTGATGATGTTACCTAGTTAGGTAACGAAACATCTGTCCTTAAGCTTCCCCCATTGACTTTGCTTGTGGGAATCTGTCTGGGAAAGTTGGCAAATGCCTCCCTCCCTCCCTCCCTCCCTCTCCACACACAGGATGGCCAAGCTTGCCTTTTCTTTTGTATTTTTTTAAAACAAATCTTTTTAAATGCTGCAATACAGGGCGCTTGCTGCTTTGCGCCTTCTATTCCTCCCCGGGCCCTTCTAGTCTTCCACGCGGCAGTGTTTCCATGGATCTACAGAGGAGAAGCCTCTCCTTCCGACTGGTTGGATTTGGGTAACGTCAGAGCGACATAGGATAGAAAAGCCCAGGAGGGGAGAGGCATCCCACGCATGCCAATTTCTGGAGGGCAGAGGGCCGTGTGCAGTGGGGACCCTCCCTAAAAAAAAGAGAGCAGGGTTTGGGAAGGGTTATTACAGCCAGACTTCACTGCAAAGATGCCGGAGACCTTGGAAAGTGTACAGAGAAGAACAACAAAGATGATTAGGGGGCTGGAGGCAAAACATACAATGAACCACGTTTGCAGAGAAATGAGTTGATTCAGAATAACAGAGTTGGAAGGGACCTTGGAGGTCATCTAGTCCAACCCCCTGCCCAAGCAGGAGACCGTACACCTTTTCTGACAGAGGGCAGTCCAGTCTCTTCTTGAAAGCTTCCAGTGATGAAGCTCCCACAACTTCCGAAGGCAGCTTCTGTTCCATGGGTTGATTGTTCTCACTGTCAGAAAGTTTCTCCTTATTTCCAGGTTGAATCTCTCCTTGATCAGTTTCCATCCATTATTCCTTGTCTGGCCTTCGGGTGCTTTGGAAAATAGTTTGACCCCCTCCTCTCTGTGGTAGCCTCTCAAATATTGGAAGAACTGGTCTCATGTCTCCCCTGGTCCTTCTCTTCACTAGACTAGCCATGCCCAGTTCCTGCAACCGTTCATCGTATGTTTTAGCCCGAGTTCTAGGTTGCTTCGCTCCTTGATTAGTTTCCATCTGTTGCTTCTTGTCCTGCCTTCAAGGGCTTTGGAAAATAGGTTGACTCCCTCTTCTTTGTGGCAGCTCCTCAGATATTGAGACACTGTTATCATGTCTCCTCTGAGCCTTCTTTTTGTTAAACTAGTCCTACCCAATTCTTGCAACTGTTCTTCACATGTTTTAACCTCCAGTCGCTTCATCATCTTCGTTGCTCTTCTCTGCACACTTTCTAGAATCTCAACTTCTTTTTTTGTGTGTGTCGGGGTGATCAGAATTGGACGCAGAATTCCAAGCGTGGTCTTATCAGTGTAGTATAAAACTAAGTAACACTTCACATGATCACTCATAATTCATTGGAATCAGTGACAGGTTCCTAATTTTTTTACTACCACTCTGTGGGTGTGGCTTATTTTGGTGGTGTGGCTTGTCAGCCATGTGACCAGGTGGGCGTGGGCCTCAGGAGCTTGGCAGCAGCTGGAGAAGCGGGGGGGGAGGTATTGCCCACCCACAATGCAGCCCCCCGCAGCAGGAGCAGCAAGACCGCGGCAGCGGTTCTTCTAGAAGGCTCTGTCTGGCCTGAATGCTTCTCCCCATTCAATGATCCTAGGCTGCTGCCGCCCGTTCCCCCTCCCGTCAGCAGCTTGAGAAGCCTTGAACGTGCGAAAATGCCTGGGATCAACACCACGCGTTCGTGGCTTCTCGGACTGCTGAAGGGAGGGGAATTGAGATAGGTCCTGCCGCCCGTTCTTTCAGCGTCTCACGCACTCCCTCAGCCATCGTCCCCTGCTTGGACGCACTGTGGGGTAGGAAGTCAGTGCATGCTCGGCTTCTGGACATGGGCAGAAGAATTTTTTTAAAAAAATGTAATTTTTTTTTAATGGCGGCGCCCAGGCACCGGCAACCAACCGCACCGGTACTGTGACGTCACCCGCGGGCCGCTACCAGTGCTATAGAGTGGACCGCACTGGTAGGAACCCACCACTGATTGGAATCCCTCAGTATCCTAACCAGAATAACAATCTCACTTTCCATGTTGTCTTGGGAGCAGAGGAAGGACCGCTGAAGGGGTGGTAGATATTTTCTTTTGGTTAGTAGTCGCTTAGTGTGAAAATGTTTAGCTGGGGAAGTAAGTTATGGCCCTCCCCATCTCTGATCTCCTGCCTGTGGTCTCCTACAGTCCCTTTTGAGGGGCGTTTCTGGGTATTGGAGAACTAGAGGAGGCTACCTCACATCTCTTCCCACGCTGAGATGGAGCACTTGTTGTCTCAAGTTGTGGTCCCACTGTGAAGGAGATCGCTCTGCCGGTCAGAGTCCAAATTGCTCCAGGAAACAACGCTGCTTCACACCAAACTTGTCCCTCTCAAATTGAGCCACTAGATGGCAGGAATTTAAATCAAATCACAGCCATTTATTCTGCATTTCTTGTGGATGACTCGGGAATCAGCCCACCGCTTCGGAGTTGCCTTTATTTGGAAAGGAACTTCTGTGCTTGTCCATGTAGGCACTAAGCGACCCCCAATTTAGGGAGTAATTTGAGGGAGGAGACAAGGATGTGGCACTGAGTGTAACCAGTCATCTGGTGCCCCACCAGCCTTGTTTCAAAGCCATTTGCCCCCTGAAATACCCCACTGATTTGGGGTTCTCTGAACTGGTGCCTGTCAGTGCTTCACTCGCAGGCTCTGAACATTGAAGTTTCATTGAGTTTCAAGGAGAGAAGCCACCTGGGATTAAGGAGACACTTCCTAGTAGTGGGGACAATTAAGCAGTGGAACAGCTTGCCACCAGAAGTTGTGGGTGCTTCGTCACTGGAGGTTTTTAAAAAGACTTATCTGAAATGGTATAGGCCAGCAGTTCCTGACCTGGAGGTCAGGACCCCTTTGGAGGTCGAACGACCATTTCCCAGGGGTCGCCCCGGCATCCTCAGCTCCCCCCCACTGCCACAAGCCTGGCCATATCGTGCCCCAGAACCCACACCCCCACCGCGACCCACCCCGCCACCGCCATTTGGGTTCTTTTACCCTCTGCGCATGCGTAAAGCGTTCTGCATGCACAGAGGGCAAAAGAACTCAAATGGCAGCATCCAGGCGGGCGGAGGAAGCGGGCGGGGGAAGCCCCGCGCCGTGTCCGCCACCGGCTCCATTAGTTCTGCGACCACCGACAGGCAAGAACGAACCGGGAGCATTTCACCCCGCGAAAGGCGTGTGCGACTTTGGCGGGGCCGGGACAGGCGGCTGCCCGGAGAGAGCCATACCCTTCGCCCCGAACGCTACAGGTAGACGGGAGAGACTCTGCAAAGGGGGTGGCTCTCTCCGGGCAGCCGCCTGTCCCGGTCCCGCCAAAGTCGCGCACACCTTTCGCGACGGGGCTCGAAAAGCTCCCAGAGGCA
>JALIGW010000054.1:0-5000 GCA_023053685.1 Diadophis punctatus similis | reverse complement strand
ATTCCATTCCTTATTTGTATTCTATTCTATTCTATTCTATTCTATTCTATTCTATTCCATTCCATTCCATTCCATTCCATATTTTCTATTCTATTTCATTCCATTCCATATTTTCTATTCCATTCCATTCCATTCCATTCCATATATTCTATTCTATTCTATTCTATTCTATTCTATTCTATTCTATTCTATTCTATTCTATTCCATTCCATTCCATTCCATTCCATTCCATTCCATTCCATTCTATTCTATTCTATTCTATTCTATTCTATTCTATTCCATTCCATTCCATTCCATATTTTCTATTCAATTCATTCCATTCCATATTTTCTATTCCATTCCATTCCATTCCATTCCATATATTCTATTCTATTCTATTCTATTCTATTCTATTCTATTCTATTCTATTCTATTCTATTCTATTCTATTCTATTCTATTCCATTCCATTCCATTCCATTCCATTCCTTATTTGTATTCTATTCTATTCTATTCTATTCTATTCTATTCTATTCTATTCCATTCCATTCCATTCCATTCCATTCCATTCCATTCCATTCCATTCCATTCTATTCTATTCTAGTCTATTCTATTCTATTCTATTCTATTCCATTCCATTCCATTCCATTCCATATTTTCTATTCTATTCCATTCCATTCCATATTTTCTATTCCATTCCATTCCATTCCATTCCATATATTCTATTCTATTCTATTCTATTCTATTCTATTCTATTCTATTCTAGTCTATTCTATTCTATTATTCTATTCTATTCTATTCTATTATTCTATTCTATTCTATTCTATTCTATTCTATTATTCTATTCTATTCTATTCTATTATTCTATTCTATTCTATTCTATTCTATTCTATTCTATTCTATTCTATTCTATTCTATTCTATTCTATTCTATTCTATTCCATTCCATTCCTTATTTGTATTCTATTCTATTCTATTCTATTCTATTCTATTCTATTCTATTCTATTCCATTCCATTCCATTCCATTCCATATTTCTATTCTATTTCATTCCATTCCATATTTTCTATTCCATTCCATTCCATTCCATTCCATATATTCTATTCTATTCTATTCTATTCTATTCTATTCTATTCTATTCTATTCTATTCTATTCTATTCCATTCCATTCCATTCCATTCCATTCCATTCCATTCCATTCCATTCTATTCTATTCTATTCTATTCTCTTCTATTCCATTCCATTCCATTCCATTCCATATTTTCTATTCAATTCATTCCATTCCATATTTTCTATTCCATTCCATTCCATTCCATATATTCTATTCTATTCTATTCTATTCTATTCTATTCTATTCTATTCTATTCTATTCCATTCCATTCCATTCCATATATTCCATTCCATTCCATTCTATTCTATTCTATTCATTCTATTCTATTCTATTCTATTCTATTCTATTCCATTCCATTCCATTCCATTCCATTCCATTCCTTATTTGTATTCTATTCTATTCTATTCTATTCTATTCTATTCTATTCTATTCTATTCTATTCTATTCTATTCTATTCCATTCCATTCCATTCCATTCCATTCCATTCCATTCCTTATTTCTATTCTATTCTATTCTATTCTATTCTATTCTATTATTCTATTCTATTCTATTCTATTCTATTCTATTCTATTCTATTCTATTCTATTCTATTCTATTCTATTATTCTATTCTATTCTATTCTATTCTATTCTATTCTATTCTATTCTATTCTATTCTATTCTATTCCATTCCATTCCATTCCATTCCATTCCATTCCATTCCATTCTATTCTATTCTATTCTATTCTATTCCATTCCATTCCATTCCATTCCATTCCATTCCATATTTTTCTATTCTATTCCATTCCATTCCATATTTTCTATTCCATTCCATTCCATTCCATTCCATATATTCTATTCTATTCTATTCTATTCTATTCTATTCTATTCTATTCTATTCTATTCTATTCTATTCCATTCCATTCCATATTTTCTATTCTATTCCATTCCATTCCATATTTTCTATTCCATTCCATTCCATTCCATTCCATATATTCTATTCTATTCTATTCCATTCCATTCCATTCCATTCCATATATTCTATTCTATTCTATTCTATTCTATTCTATTATTATTCTATTCTATTCTATTCTATTCTATTCTATTATTCTATTCTATTCTATTCTATTCTATTATTCTATTCTATTCTATTCTATTCTATTCTATTATTCTATTCTATTCTATTCTATTCTATTCTATTCTATTCTATTCTATTCCATTCCATTCCATTCCATTCCATTCCATTCCATTCCTTATTTCTATTCTATTCTATTCTATTCTATTCTATTCTATTCTATTCCATTCCATTCCATTCCATTCCATTCCATTCCATTCCATTCTATTCTATTCTATTCTATTCTATTCTATTCTATTCTATTCTATTCCATTCCATTCCATTCCATTCCATATTTTCTATTCTATTTCATTCCATTCCATATTTTCTATTCCATTCCATTCCATTCCATTCCATATATTCTATTCTATTCTATTCTATTCTATTCTATTCTATTCTATTCTATTCCATTCCATTCCATTCCATTCCATTCCATTCCATTCCATTCTATTCTATTCTATTCTATTCTATTCCATTCCATTCCATTCCATAATTTCTATTCAATTCATTCCATTCCATATTTTCTATTCCATTCCATTCCATTCCATTCCATATATTCTATTCTATTCTATTCTATTCTATTCTATTCTATTCTATTCTATTCTATTCTATTCTATTCTATTCTATTCTATTCTATTCCATTCCATTCCATTCCATTCCATTCCTTATTTGTATTCTATTCTATTCTATTCTATTCTATTCTATTCTATTCTATTCCATTCCATTCCATTCCATTCCATTCCATTCCATTCCATTCCATTCCATTCTATTCTATTCTAGTCTATTCTATTCTATTCTATTCCATTCCATTCCATTCCATTCCATTCCATATTTTCTATTCTATTCCATTCCATTCCATATTTTCTATTCCATTCCATTCCATTCCATTCCATATATTCTATTCTATTCTATTCTATTCTATTCTATTCTATTCTATTCTATTCTATTCTATTCTAGTCTATTCTATTCTATTATTCTATTCTATTCTATTCTATTCTTCTATTCTATTCTATTCTATTCTATTCTATTATTCTATTCTATTCTATTCTATTCTATTATTCTATTCTATTCTATTCTATTCTATTCTATTCTATTCTATTCTATTCTATTCTATTCTATTCTATTCTATTCTATTCTATTCTATTCCATTCCATTCCATTCCATTCCATATTTTCTATTCTATTTCATTCCATTCCATATTTTCTATTCCATTCCATTCCATTCCATTCCATATATTCTATTCTATTCTATTCTATTCTATTCTATTCTATTCTATTCTATTCTATTCTATTCCATTCCATTCCATTCCATTCCATTCCATTCATTCTATTCTATTCTATTCTATTCTATTCTATTCTATTCTATCCATTCCATTCCATTCCATATTTTCTATTCAATTCATTCCATTCCATATTTTCTATTCCATTCCATTCCATTCCATTCCATATATTCTATTCTATTCTATTCTATTCTATTCTATTCTATTCTATTCTATTCTATTCTATTCTATTCTATTCTATTCTATTCCATTCCATTCCATTCCATTCCATTCCATTCCTTATTTGTATTCTATTCTATTCTATTCTATCTATTCTATTCTATTCTATTCTATTCCATTCCATTCCATTCCATTCCATTCCATTCCATTCCATTCCATTCCATTCTATTCTATTCTAGTCTATTCTATTCTATTCTATTCTATTCCATTCCATTCCATTCCATTCCATATTTTCTATTCTATTCCATTCCATTCCATATTTTCTATTCCATTCCATTCCATTCCATTCCATATATTCTATTCTATTCTATTCTATTCTATTCTATTCTATTCTATTCTATTCTAGTCTATTCTATTCTATTATTCTATTCTATTCTATTCTATTATTCTATTCTATTCTATTCTATTCTATTCTATTCTATTATTCTATTCTATTCTATTCTATTATTCTATTCTATTCTATTCTATTCTATTATTCTATTCTATTCTATTCTATTCTATTCTATTCTATTCTATTCTATTCTATTCTATTCTATTCTATTCTATTCTATTCTATTCTATTCCATTCCATTCCTTATTTGTATTCTATTCTATTCTATTCTATTCTATTCTATTCTATTCTATTCTATTCTATTCTATTCTATTCTATTCTATTCCATTCCATTCCATTCCATTCCATATTTTCTATTCTATTTCATTCCATTCCATATTTTCTATTCCATTCCATTCCATTCCATTCCATATATTCTATTCTATTCTATTCTATTCTATTCTATTCTATTCTATTCTATTCTATTCTACTCTATTCCATTCCATTCCATTCCATTCCATTCCATTCCATTCCATTCTATTCTATTCTATTCTATTCTATTCTATTCCATTCCATTCCATTCCATTCCATATTTTCTATTCAATTCATTCCATTCCATATTTCTATTCCATTCCATTCCATTCCATATATTCTATTCTATTCTATTCTATTCTATTCTATTCTATTCTATTCTATTCTATTCCATTCCATTCCATTCCATTCCATTCCATTCCTTATTTGTATTCTATTCTATTCTATTCTATTCTATTCTATTCTATTCTATTCCATTCCATTCCATTCCATTCCATTCCATTCCATTCCATTCCATTCCATTCTATTCTATTCTATTCTATTCTATTCTATTCTATTCTATTCTATTCCATTCCATTCCATTCCATTCCATTCCATTCCATTCCTTATTTGTATTCTATTCTATTCTATTCTATTCTATTCTATTCTATTCTATTCTATTCTATTCTATTCTATTCTATTCTATTCCATTCCATTTCTATT